>JASANE010023062.1:0-13237 GCA_030248225.1 Trileptium ribeirensis
TGTATAGTTTTATAATTTTTAATAACACATTGATAAACATGTTAGTGTGTTGTTGGTTGAGTATGAGTGCTCATGCAGTATGAGGAGTTAGTGTTAAGGTACCATATACAGTGATTTGTCAGATAAAATCCTAAAACAATGTCTCATCCTGACTGCTGTAACGGACAGTGCAGTAAGGCATGTCTTCTTAACTGTACATTCACCTATATACGTATACGCGCAGATTGGTTCCATGTAATGTCTGAATTTTTTAACGGATGCATTTTTTGTAGTGGAATGTTAATCAATCTCATACGTGTGCATGAATTTTTAATCCAGATTTTGTGTTGTGCATTATATTTGAGCATGAGCTAAACACAATCAGGTATGTCAACGAAAATATTGTAAGTATTTTAAATTTTAGAGAGAAGACTGCAACGATTGCCAATATAAAACGCATAGATCTCGAAGAAGACAGCTTAGAAAACTTTATACGTTTGGCAGCTAAAGAAGAAGAACCGGATGTGCCTGAAATTGTCAGTACAAACCAAAGAGCTACATATATCGCAGGTCGAAATTGTAAGTCCCGATAGTGTCTCTGCATGTTACAAATTGTCTTCCGGTCGCAGATGGTAGAGATGTATCTTACAAATTAGAAACGACATTGATATACTATCAATGATATCATCACGGGCGTCTGTTACTGATTACTGTTGACGCCGTAAGTTAAATGTTTCCTGAAAATCATAATTTAGGAATAAGAAGCTTCAATTATATTAATCAGCAAGAATAGTTGTGCAGTTGCGGTAATATTTTATCTAATTGATGAAACGGGTTGTAAATAAGGCGTCTTTTACTGATTACTGTTGACGCCGTAAGTTAAACGTCTCCTGAAAATCGTAATTTAGGAATGAGAAGCTTCAATTATATTAACCAGCAAGAATAGTTGTGCAGTTGCGGTACTTTTTATCTAATTGCTCAAACGGGTTGTAAAAAGGCGTCTTTTACTGATTACTGTTGACGCCGTGAGTTAAACGTCTCCTGAAAATCATAATTTAGGAATAAGAGGCTTCAATTATATTAATCAGCAAGAATAGTTGTGTAGTTGCGGTAATATTTTATCTAATTGCTTAAACGGGTTGTAAAAAGGGCGTCTTTTACTGATTACTGTTGACGCTGTAAGTTAAACGTCTCCTGAAAATCATAATTTAGGAATAAGAAGCTTCAATTATATTAATCAGCAAGAATAGTTGTGCAGTTGCGGTAATATTTTATCTAATTGATTAAACGGGTTGTAAATAAGGCGTCTCTTATTGATTACAATTCACGCCGTAAGTTAAACGTCTCCTGAAAATCATAATTTAGGAATAAGAAGCTTCGATTATATTAATCAGCAAGAATAGTTGTGCAGTTGCGGTAATATTTTATCTAATTGATTAAACGGGTTGTAAATAAGGCGTCTCTTACTGATTACAATTCACGCCGTAAGTTAAACGTCTCCTGAAAATCATAATTTAGGAATAAGAAGCTTCGATTATATTAATCAGCAAGAATAGTTGTGCAGTTGCGGTAATATTTTATCTAATTGCTTAAACGGGTTGTAAAAAAGGCGTCTTTTACTGATTACTGTTGACGCCGTAAGTTAAACGTCTCCTGAAAATCATAATTTAGGAATAAGAAGCTTCGATTATATTAATCAGCAAGAATAGTTGTGCAGTTGCGGTAATATTTTATCTAATTGCTTAAACGGGTTGTAAAAAAGGCGTCTTTTACTGATTACTGTTGACGCCGTAAGTTAAACGTCTCCTGAAAATCGTAATTTAGGAATGAGAAGCTTCAATTATATTAACCAGCAAGAATAGTTGTGCAGTTGCGGTACTTTTTATCTAATTGCTCAAACGGGTTGTAAAAAGGCGTCTTTTACTGATTACTGTTGACGCCGTAAGTTAAACGTCTCCTGAAAATCATAATTTAGGAATAAGAAGCTTCAATTATATTAATCAGCAAGAATAGTTGTGTAGTTGCGGTAATATTTTATCTAATTGCTTAAACGGGTTGTAAAAAAGGCGTCTTTTACTGATTACTGTTGACGCTGTAAGTTAAACGTCTCCTGAAAATCATAATTTAGGAATAAGAAGCTTCAATTATATTAATCAGCAAGAATAGTTGTGCAGTTGCGGTAATATTTTATCTAATTGATTAAACGGGTTGTAAATAAGGCGTCTCTTACTGATTACAATTCACGCCGTAAGTTAAACGTCTCCTGAAAATCATAATTTAGGAATAAGAAGCTTCAATTATATTAATCAGCAAGTATAGTTTTGCAGCTGCGATACTTTTTTATCTAATGGCTTAAACGGGTTGTAAAAAGGCGTCTTTTACTGATTACTGTTGACGCCGTAAGTTAAACGTCTCCTGAAAATCATAATTTAGGAATAAGAAGTTTCAATTATATTAATCAGCAAGAATAGTTGTGCAGTTGCGGTAATATTTTATCTAATCGCTTAAACGGGTTGTAAAAAAGGCGTCTTTTACTGATTACTGTTGACGCTGTAAGTTAAACGTCTTCTGAAAATCATAATTTAGGAATAAGAAACTTCAATTATATTAATCAGCAAGAATAGTTGTGCAGCTGCGGTAATATTTTATCTAATTGCTTAAACGGGTTATAAAAAAGGCGTCTTTTACTGATTACTGTTGACGACGTAAGTTAAACGTCTCCTGAAAATCATAATTTAGGAATAAGAAGCTTCAATTATATTAATCAGCAAGAATAGTTGTGCAGTTGCGGTAATATTTTATCTAATTGATTAAACGGGTTGTAAATAAGGCGCCTGTTACTGATTACTGTAGACGCCGTAAGTTAAACGTCTCCTGAAAATCATAATTTAGGAATGAGAAGCTTCAATTATATTAACCAGCAAGAATAGTTGTGCAGTTGCGGTACTTTTTTATCTAATTGCTTAAACGGGTTGTAAATAAGGCGTCTGTTACTGATTACTGTTGACGCCGTAAGTTAAACGTCTCCTGAAAATCATAATTTAGGAATAAGAAGCTTAAATTATATTAATCAGCAAGAATAGTTGCGCAGTTGCGGTAATATTTTATCGAAATGATTAAACGGGTTGTAAATAAGGCGTCTGTTACTGATTACTGTTGACGCCGTAAGTTAAACGTCTCCTGAAAATCATAATTTAGGAATGAGAAGCTTCAATTATATGAACCAGCAAGAATAGTTGTGCAGCTGCGGTAATATTTTATCTAATTGCTTAAACGGGTTGTAAAAAAGGCGTCTTTTACTGATTACTGTTGACGCCGTAAGTTAAACGTCTCCTGAAAATCATAATTTAGGAATGAGAAGCTTCAATTATATTAACCAGCAAGAATAGTTGTGCAGCTGCGGTAATATTTTATCTAATTGCTTAAACGGGTTGTAAAAAAGGCGTCTTTTACTGATTATTGTTGACGCCGTAAGTTAAACGTCTCCTGAAAATCATAATTTAGGAATAAGAAGCTTCAATTATATTAATCAGCAAGAATAGCTGTGCAGTTGCGGCAATATTTTATCTAATTGATTAAACGGGTTGTAAATCAGGCGTCTGTTACTGATTACTGTTGACGCCGTAAGTCAAATGTCTCCTGAAAATCATAATTTAGGAATGAGAAGCTTCAATTATATTAACCAGCAAGAATAGTTGTGCAGTTGCGGTACTTTTTTATCTAATTGCTTAAACGGGTTGTAAATAAGGCGTCTGTTACTGATTACTGTTGACGCCGTAAGTTAAACGTCTCCTGAAAATCATAATTTAGGAATAAGAAGCTTCAATTATATTAATCAGCAAGAATAGTTGTGCAGTTGCGGTAATATTTTATCGAAATGATTAAACGGGTTGTAAATAAGGCGTCTGTTACTGATTACTGTTGACGCCGTAAGTTAAACGTCTCCTGAAAATCATAATTTAGGAATAAGAAGCTTCAATTATATTAATCAGCAAGAATAGCTGTGCAGTTGCGGAAATATTTTATCTAATTGATTAAACGGGTTGTAAATCAGGCGTCTGTTACTGATTACTGTTGACGCCGTAAGTCAAATGTCTCCTGAAAATCATAATTTAGGAATGAGAAGCTTCAATTATATTAACCAGCAAGAATAGTTGTGCAGTTGCGGTACTTTTTTATCTAATTGCTTAAACGGGTTGTAAATAAGGCGTCTGTTACTGATTACTGTTGACGCCGTAAGTTAAACGTCTCCTGAAAATCATAATTTAGGAATAAGAAGCTTCAATTATATTAATCAGCAAGAATAGTTGTGCAGTTGCGGTAATATTTTATCGAAATGATTAAACGGGTTGTAAATAAGGCGTCTGTTACTGATTACTGTTGACGCCGTAAGTTAAACGTCTCCTGAAAATCATAATTTAGGAATAAGAAGCTTCAATTATATTAATCAGCAAGAATAGTTGTGCAGTTGCGGTAATATTTTATCTAATTGATTAAACGGGTTGTAAATAATTATATATATCAACCAATATTATACAATTTTTTTTCACATTTATTGTTGCCAAAAGTATCTGAAATCGATAACTTCCACGTTTAACAACAACACAGTCCTCATTGACTGAAGTAGTCTAATACATGATAAGGTTATGGCGAGCCAATCGTATTATATCTTCTACTGGCACAGGCACGTAACTGCGTCTCTTTGCGATTTTATTAGCAACCGAGCTAATTTTTAATATCATCATAGTTATGCCTATGTTGTGAATTAACTTACAGCAGTCTATTTTTCGAAACGAAAATCCAGCAACCTGCCTCTAGTTCTTGTGAGTGCTTGGCTCGCCTGCCATTTTGTTTCTCGGCCCTTCTTAGTAAAATTTTAGTCTCCGTTACATATTTACGACTCAGTTTACAATTGTGACACCGTGGTTTGGAAACTGATTAGTATATAAGTTGTTTCAGTAGCGGCAACAAGTGGTGTCGAAAACCTGAAGATATGCAATGAAGAGAATCATGAAGCGATAAAGTAAGCATCTGAAATGTTAGAAATCCAAGCTATATACTTATAACAATATGTTACATTCGCAATCCTCTCAAGTATTCTTGAAATTTGTTGCGTTGTATCGTCAAAAACGGAATGGAAGTCGTGGGTAAGGAAGAAAGCAAAGGCTGCAAGGGTATCTTAGATGTCAACACATGCATAACACATGGCCATAAAATTACTTATACAAGACAAAGGTTTAGGCTCAGGTAAAGCTGATATTCAAGCTCTGTTTTAGGGTCCTAAACAGCAACAACTCGGATTTTAGTTACGATGTTCTAGTTATATGCTGGCAGTCTATAACATTTTGCTAAACGTCAATCCAAATCCACAGTTTTGTATACATTTGCAAACAGTTGAAAAGCCATATGCAAAGATATTTTGTTTAGAACGTCTTATATTCAATAAAATGTTGCCTTCATAAAGATGGTGCTTCAAACTTCATTATATAAGCTGCTCTTCAAACCGTATCGTTTTGTTTAAATTTACGATTACATCCATCACCACATAAACATATATAATAACTCTTCTATGTAATACATGCTATTAATTATGAGTAGTCTTTACTTTAGGAACGAAGCTTTGGATACTGTTGGTGCGCAATCAAAACAGAAGGATCTATCAATTGATGAGCCGTTCTCATTTCGGCTTTCAGGTAAACTGTAAATTTCTGGATGCTAAATGAACAGTTATAAACTATGGTTCAAAAGCGTTTAGGTTTATTGTTAATTAAGTGCTTTCATATGTTTGAAAAATTTCTGGCCAATATCTAGTGATAATTCGCCAGCTCTTCGTTGCTACGCCCACAGTATGAGAGAAAAACTTTTGGAATTATATATTGCCGGATTGTTCCTACTGCTTTCGGCAACAGTAACAAAAAGTCAAGAACAAAACACAAAAATATTTTGCTTTTTAATTTCTTATAATGAAATTCTAAGGACTGTATGGTAATCATACAACCAGTTTGACAGTTTCAGCATTTTAATTTTTGTTTACTTCGGTTCAAAAATGCCAAAAATTGATAACATTTTCATAATTGTTTCGCAATTCAGAGTTTTTATTTAATTTAATCTTTTAAGAAACATCGCTAATACAAAATGCCACACATTATATCCCTTAATCACTGATTCTAAGCTAATGAAAGCCCTTAAAATATTGACTACAATCTAAAAGTTTAAAAATATAGTGTAATATATCGTCATATATACATTAGGGCCCAAAATAGGATTATTATTTTAACAGCCTCAGTGAGTAATATTTATAATTTATTCTGCTATGCGCAAGTAATGGGTTGTTGTTATAGAAGACAACGAAACAGAGATACGAATTGCACTTCTCCGTGAGCAACTCGCTGAAAAGAGAAAGCTTGCCGAAAAGATCAAATCCCAATTTCGTCGACGAAATCACGATCGTCTGAATGAGGCTGAAAAATCAATAGAACTTCAAATTCAGGTTCGGTTCCCAGTTACAAAGTTGTAATGTTCTGAACAAGTTTAATACTTGCATGAGCTGTAATTAAATGATAGGTTTCCATAGGGGGTTCGTGGATCTCCTATGACGATTGAACTCCCTAAGCAATTTCTAACTGCCTCTTAAACCACACATTACGCTGCCACACCCCATCTCCGACCTAGCCTGCGAGCCCAACACGCGTGGAGACTTTTGTGACAATTAACGAAAATAGGGGAAAATTCGGAAAAATTTGCGCAAATTGCCAAAGAAACTTTTAGCAAAAGCTGAGAAAAATTGGAAAAAAGTTAGAGAATTTTTTGCTAAATCGGGGCAAATTATGAGTTTCTAAGAGCTTAGAAAATTCAATTCCTTCCTGACCTAGAGCCCGCCTCCTGAACCATCCAACCGACATGTGCCAACAGACCTCAGACATGTGTGACCTCTATCATGCGCGTTTAAGATATATAAACTTTACTGTATTTTATATGTTTTGACATTTATATATATATATATTTCACATGTTATATATTTATATATTTTAAACATTTACATATAATACATAAACTATATTAACTAGATTTAAGCAGGGAAATGCAGTACGTGCAGTAGATTTTCCGTATGTTTTCCGGCAATAAACGCCGCAGCAATACTTTCGAAATTTTCAGTACTGTGAAGCTCTTAAATTCTTCTTATTAAGCGTGGCTGAAACGGTTTTTGTACAAAGCTGCCGCGAAACTGTACAACCTTACAATCCTATTTCCAAAAAATACCAAGTTAACCTGGAAACAGACTTTGTATTGCTAGCTATCAATTAATGCACAGTCTGAAAAAAGTCGGAATAATGTTAAAGTACAACGATTGTAACAAAAACATAGCCATTTTATGAAGCCAAAAATCATAAAATATATGCTGAAATTTGTTAATACAAACTTAAAAATCTTCCTCGTAACCATTAAAAATTTTGACTCGAAGTTTCAGACGGTGCCAGAATTTAAACCTACAACCACACAATATAAAGTTCGTTAACATTTAACAATTTTTCATTTAATTGAGGTATAGTTGGATTTTCCGATAGTTTTTGAAAACCCAAGTTCTAAATATTTATAGTAGGTGTCAAAAGTTTCCGCAGTTTCAGAATTCCGACCTGCAGCCGTGTTATATAAAAGTTGACAAAGACAAATTGATAATTTAATTCAAGTATAGTTAGATCTTTAGATAGATTTTGAAAATCTAAGTTCTAAATATTCAGTATGTGTTCTCCAAGTATTAGATTCTTAAATAACACTTTCTTAAATAAAAATTTAAGATTACTATTACCTTTTACATTTCAGCATGTTTTGAAACGTTTAATCTTTAGGGACGGCTCTTTTTTGGAAATTATCAAATCAGGCATAATGATCTCAGACGACCTCTGATGTACGCATCTAGTCGAAGCATTACTGTAATGCTGGAGTATCAACAAATATAAGTAGTTTTTTGGCTCTTACAAGAAGTTCTAGTATTATATCATCTTTATGTTCAACGAATTCAATAACATTTCACTGAACATCATAGAGTGTTATATATTTGCGGCAAATTTGTGCATCTGATTTGCAATTTTCTCTGTATTGTTGCAAGCGATTTGACACTATATCATATTTATGTTCATGGTCCACTGAATTTAGTAACATTTGCCTTAACATGTCAGAGTGGTTAATATTTGCGACAAATTTGTGCATCTGGTTTGCAATTGTGCCTGTCTATTTTTCCAAGCAATTTGACACTTTCGGTTGTAAACTAGTGCTGAAAGCCTCTGCCTTTAAATATAAAACCTAAGCTCTAAATTTCAACGTATTCTCAGTGAACTTTAATAAACTAGAAAAAAATTCCCCTAAAGCACGAAGTTTCATATCGAAAATCGTCGTGAAATTATATATTATACCTAACATTTTTCATTTGGACTATGTTCCTAGCTTATTCCCAGGAACACATTATAATAATATAAAGGCAAAAGAACATAGTTCATTTTATATACAGTTAGTCTGAGAGATATATAATTGTAATATAACAACGTCGTTAAATTGAATGATTTGATTTCAGATGTACGATCGCTTTATCGAGGAAGCCGAAAAACAAATCCAAGAAATAGAAGACGGTGGACCTAGATCTGGTGCTTCTACTCCTTTAATATTGACTAGGTCTCATAGTCATCTTAGTCGAGGTGACGAAACTGGCCCGGGCGGTGTTCAAAGTCCTGTGGTGTCCGCGCGGCGAGTAGCTCTGAGGTAACGCGAAAATATCAGATTTGAAATCATCGTATCGCTAAACATAGAATTATAGAATTATAGAGTTTTACTTCTTTATCCAACATTAAAGTGTGCGCTACAAGTCCTGACACGCTATACTTGTCACTTGAAAACATTAACAGAGTATTCTAAGGTAATATTGTATTAACAGAGTAATTTCTGGTTTTCATCTTACTAGAAGTCGGCCTCTTTTTATAAGTTAGTAGCATATATGCTGACGCTTCGATATAGCCGTGGGAGGTCACATCAGATAGGATTGAAATATTCGTCAACTTTTTTGGGCACCCTCGGAGGACTTCATTTTACACACTTTTTCCCAATTTTCACCATATTTTTGCCAATTTTTGCTAAATTTTCTAAAATTTCCCTAGCATATTTGGCCCGGAGGGGGAGTGTATTCTGCCGAGGGTAGGGGCTACCTCAGGAGGCTACCCTGTCTCCCGAGGCCTCATGGAGGTAGCCCACCCAATAAACCCCTATTTCGGCATATATGGTTACTACCATCATTTTTGTTTAGGTATACATTTACATGATTTTCTGTTATCTTTCTGCAATTACCTTAATGTATCATACCTGTAGCCACACAAGGGGTGAGGTCTTTTAACTTGCAACTTGTGGCATGAAGTTTGTGTAAAAATTGTACCTTTTATTTTTTCGTTTGAGTGTATCAAATATATGTTAAAACACATATCGATCGTCGATCATAACGAAACGGTACTATTTTACTCTGAATTTCTTTATATACTTCCTAGAAATATTTATTATTAGGAAAATTTAACTTTCCACAGCTTATGCAAAATTGACCAAAATAAACTGAAATAAATGTAAACGACAACTTCGTATGAATTTGTTTCAGGGAACTAATCAGTCCACGTCAAAAAATACCACTGGATGTTGCGGAAAATGGTGCGTCTTTGAAAGATAACAAATCACAAGAGCAGCAAGATAAAACAGGTAAGGATTTTCACCGCTAAAAGTATATTCGTTTAACGTTTTCGTATAATGTATCCGTAATGTATAATCTATACCGTGTAACGGAAGCTCTCTGCAAAGTGATTGACTATATTTCGATTAACGTTTTAATGCCCGAACTGTTCGCGCATCATCCAACGTTTGACAAATTTAAATTAACGTTTGATGTTAGGAATGGAACTAGGTTGTTTCATTGAAGCAAACCATCGAGCTTTTTAGTAACTGGTGGCCAGAATTTAGCTATTTAGCAAGTGTTTGTTTACGTGAAGAACCTCGCAAAAACGATGGAATAACAATGCACATGAACTGGAAACAATACACTGGAAATGTACTCTAGAGGACAAATTCAGTTACATTGGACAACTCAGTTAACACAAGGCTTCGAAAATTCTGTAGTTTTGAACTGGCAACGCTAAATTGAAAAACTAAGGCTCAGTTGTAAGTCATTTTAAAAATTCTAATGATACGTTTAGGCTAATTCTATACAAGTTTAAAACAATCGTGTATAGTCGAATTTTATACACAGCACGGTGCCATATTTATCTGAATGTATGCAGCAGTTTTGCATGTGATATTCTCGGAATTCGAGCAACTAACCCTAGCACCATAAGTAGAAGCTGTTGCTGAATTTTGACATCAATCTTTTCTGTTTAGCCATTTGCTGCTAAACCATTTAGCATAAGTTTTACATCGACTTACGGACAAATGAATTTAAACCAATGGCGCTAGCAGCACGCTAGCGCGCTTCTCCCATTAGAGTGATATCAGTATAACTTCGTTGGGTCAAAATTGAAGTATATAGTTGGACCCATTGAATATAGCAAGGATGACACATTTCTCTTTGATATATAGTACACTGACTGATATATGAACTTCATAGTACCTCGTTACATAGCTACGTAGCACAATATATGGAAAGCTTGCCGAAAATTAAGACAGTTTTTCTGAAGTTATTAATAAATACAAATTTTGGCAACAGCAATGAATTAGAGAAAAATTTCGTACCAGGTTTAGAACAGAGAAATTGGAGATAATTTATAGATAGGTCGTCTTCAGGTTTGGCATTTAAATTCCTAAGGAATAATTTGTGTTTCGAAAGATTTTTGAACATTAGGCTTATCTAGAACAAAACAAGCATTTCTTACATTCATTCAGTGACTTCTGAAACTGCTATGACTGTCTGCGTTGTATGGTTAAGTTGTTTTTACTGACATGTCAACACTTTGATAGCTACGATTGTTAGTTTTAATATACTTTGTTTTCTGCTCAGGACCAAAACAAATATTTCACTTGCAATCGGATAATCACAGGCAACATATGACCTAACTTTTAGACTTCTTTATTGCAAAGCTGTTGTATAAAAATTTAAAAACTATCCTCATAAAATACATGGACAGATTGTTACTTACAATGATGTGTGGCTCCAAACAGTTATACTTTGATGAAATTATAGACAATTGTATGAGTTTGTAGGGTATTTGTTTTTAGGCGAGTTAACTATATTTAATGTCAGCCCGTATAGTTTAATAATTGTTTTGCAGGACCACGACAGGTCGGAATACTTAGCTTTCGTCATGGACTCCCAAACTCCCAGTTTTTAGCGATACTATTATAGTAACCTTGACAAGAATATGTCCACTATATCAAATTTTTTGCAAAAATTTCAGATATTCATGACCAAGAGAAACCAACTGACGATCAAGATCCTGTAAGTTCTTAGCATATTTATCTAATTTGTAATTGGTTTGTTGTAGATTTGTTGTAAGATATCTCTAGAAAAGGCTGTTTATCATTCTCAATTACCACGTTTACAAGAAACTACTTGCACGGCACTACAATTGCTTTTACTACAATTATGCGAATGATTACATATTATCGAACAAGCCACAAATAGCACATATTTTAATGAACTCTTTACGAATGACGTGAACCGACAATTAAATATCGCTGACCATAATTTTGTTCAAAACTACTTCAATACCAGGGATTTGTTGAGGCATTGTTGTTATATCCTGAGGTTACCCTACAACATAGAAAATCACCACAATTACACATCATATGCTTCTCCTGTTCTACAAAATAAACACAATGAGATTGTTCTCATTAGTTATGGAGATATGGTCAGCTTCGCGAATTTCGAGACCCATGGCCCAATTTTAAAACACATTACACCTAATATTACAGCCAGTTTATATCGCGTCATATGCAGTTGCTTATAACTTCTCCCGCTCTGCAAAATGAATCCAAGCAAATCCATGTATTTTCGTTGGTTGTGGCTTTATTCTTATATCTTCTTAGGGCTCGCATATCTAATCCTACAATGTTCGTAACTATCATAGTAACTCATCGTAAGCATTATACTCAGATTTATAGAGCCTTAATTGCTCTACAAAATGAAACTGATTTAACACAAATAACTGCACCCTATATAGAGATATAGCGAAAAACTTTTTTGTAGAACCCCATTTTTACGAACTTTTACTTACGAAACAGTCGAAACCGTTTTCCTCCTTAACCAAAGACCATAATTAGAGATTTACAACCTTTTATTTAGCTATTGTGTGAGACTATAGGAAGGTGTAAATTTGAGTTATGAATGCCAAAAAAATTCTGGCCGACCCGAATTTCACCACGTGAAAAGTAAACGTTCTTGGTTAACGCTCAGAATTCAATAAATAAGAGTAATCCATTGAAAGAAATACTTTTGTCCTTAGGTTGCAATATATGCTGTATGTGCGTTGCCAAACGTTAATATTACAAAAACGTAAAAGGTTTTAATAAACTTCAGTAAATGAGGTTAAGGTCAAAAGACATTAGGTCAGTGCTTGCAGGCTCATGAAATATTTTTCGGAAGTCCGCGGATTCTTAACATGTCTCGGTGACTTAGTATGTTCATCGTTATACTCCTAAAAGTCATTTCATTTATCAGTTTTATGATATTGAATCCTTTGCAAATGACTCGGTGCCCAGGCTTCGTGTGCGACGAGGTCGTCGAACATATGCGTAGTCCACCTCCATGTCGTCCAACCAGACCTCAAAAACAGAAGCTAGCAACCATATTATGTAAAGGATATTGTGAAACTGCTGAGACATCCTGCTCTGTGTGACAGCAGCGAATCATGAAACCAGGTAGTATTTAAGATGATTTTCACTAGAAATGCCTTTAAACAACACCCATTGAAGAGAACCATCATATTTCCTGGACATCGCAAACTAAAGAGAATCACCATGTATTTTAGATGGCGTCCACTGAACGGAATTACTTAGTTATTCTTATGACAGCATCCAAAGCCCAATGAAGGACAAGTATGGCGCTAGAACCACTTGTACATCAAAAAATAGGAAATAATTTGTCATATATATGACCGACATTGATATTTTATGCGCAGTCTCATTGAGAGCAGAGTGGAATGGTTCCCAAATTACTGCTGTATTTTTCATATTGATGATTTTTGGGCGTTGGAGACTTTAAGAAAGACCCATCATTGTTAAGAGACAAGCAATACGTCAT
>JASANE010023063.1:0-51760 GCA_030248225.1 Trileptium ribeirensis
TTATAACACGAAATTCCACTTCTAGTTATAGATTGCAGTGCAGAGCAGCTGCGGAATGAGAATGTAGCTTAAGCGCAACGCTCAAATATATGCTACAACTGTAATAAATTGGAGAGGCATACTTTTTTTGAAACAAAATCATTATGATAACAATTTTAATTACTTGCACGGCAAGAAAAATCTCAAGAAAGCCAACGACTATTAATAGTTTTAGGCGAAAAAAAAGATTATTTTCTATGAATTGAATATTACAAACTCGTACTTGTTTCCACAAATTGAAAACAAGTACGGTAGAACACTATCCTAAACAGCTACGGCAAAGAATTTTCAATATTACTATCAAATGCTGTCTACAAACGTAAGCAAAATCTAGCAATCCTCGGCTCCGGATTTTGGCTCACGGTAACTTTATCTAGTTTTAAAAGACGGGCGGGGTTATCTATCAAAAAGTGTAAAATATTAGAGTTTGAGCCGGATTGTCACATTCAATTAAACGGTGTTTTAGAACGCAAAAGAGACCTAAAGTTGAAAATCAAAATCCAAAAATTGATTAGATTAATAAAAAAGCTGTAGGCTGAATTTGATCACGGCGTTGATCAGATTGCTAACGTGTCTTCTTGGTGGAATGCATGGCGGTGTCCCTGGTGAAATTTAGAATTTAAGTTTAATCATACCGTAATTATAAACACGAACTCATTGTTCGTCGTCCGAAATATTTAATGATTCGGTTTGCATTGTGCTCTTATGGCTATAAACCAAGTCAATATTTTCTCGTATTCTCAGGCCTGCCGCCGAGTGTCTACTGTTTACTGGCTTATCGATTGCTATATACGGTAGCCAAGAATCGGTGTTGGAGTTACCTCAAAATATCATCAATCAACTGAAGATCCTCAAACGAATCTCATATGTCCCCTATAATATTCATTTTGTAATTATTACGTTCGTTAACTTTCTCGTCTTGGTAGCTTAGTTACACTAAACAAAACCAAGAACTGTGAGACCAAAAGGGATAATTTTTAAGGCGAAACAATGTCTGTCGTTGAATTTTTTTACTATCACTTTATGATGAAAACTAAGTGTAAAGGTGGTGGCTGGAAATGTAAAGTTTTCTCCTTCTGCAGTACTAACAGCATGTAACAAACTGTTGAAAGTTTGTTGTTTGACTATCAAACTGTAACTATACCACACTGTTGCTATGGCTTAACATTAAGAGTTCAAACTAACTTTTGCAAACGTTACACATGTGGTTAGCAAACTAGACTTAGTGTAATTTGGATGAAGGCTTCTATGCTCACTTTTATTTCAATGTGATGCACACATGGCTTTACCCGTTAAGCTCGAAGTTAATGAACAATATGAGTCAATAAATCATGAATTATATTTTGTTAGAATGTATCACATGTCAAACCGAGCAGAAATTAATAAATCATCATACTGCCATGACCATTTTGTGGTTTGTCTATTTTTAAGTGTTATTCGTGTCTGCGTTTAAAATTTGTAAAAGCAAGTTGCGGTTGTAGCTAGAACTAAGATTATAACTCCTATTTAAAAAAAGTGCAGTATGGAGTTATTCATGACAAGAATAGTTGTTATGTGTGTTAAATCAAATTAATGGTGTACCCAACAATTATCTACAGAGTGTCAGCCGAGCTATTAGCCGGATGCACATTTTAAGAAAACATGGGCGCGGCATAAGAGCTCAGAATTATGTAGAATTTGTAGCATTTCCTTTTCTCATGATTTTTGTGTAGCCGGCAACATTTGACCCATCATTTTGGCAGTGCGGGATAGACCTTTCCCCTCCCCTCGGAGGCAACGGTGACAAATTCAGCCCTCCAACATTCTCAAAGAAAATTTGCATATTCACCTACTCACAAATGCAGTGGGTCAAAGTGGAGCTGTTACACATAATGCAAAATGACGGCGTGATCTTCCACCTAGCCTTACTTTACAAATGAATGTGTTAAGAATACGAGTGTCATGCTCTTTCCAGCAAAGTACCACCCCTGCCCCACCTATTTTTCCAATTTGCTATAATAGGGCACTACCTTCCTTGATATATAACGAATTTTTTGGTAGGAAACATGTTTTTCGTGTTTCCTATATTTTCTGACATCAGAATTTTTTGTTGATTTTGTTTAGAGGTTGTTTTAGCTAAATTTCCACTCACGAAATTGTGTTGGCAGCTGTTTTTGGATTTTTCATCCAAGTAACGGTGGTGGTTTTATACACGTTATTGCTTTTTGAATAATTTTTTACATAAATCTAATCACGCAGTAACATTGGCTAATACTTATTTTGAACTTTCTCTGAGAAAAGAGGGGCTTTCCTTTTGATAAAATACAAAAACTGTGAACTTGTTATAATTATTGCATATTTTTCCAGCACAAAATTATACAACGCTTAGCATGATATTTGGCTTACACTGTCAAGAATTTTGGGTTTGAAAGACTATATACTTGGCGACACTGTTATTTTTTTTTTGTTTGTCCGGCCTACGAGTATAAATTTTTCATATTAAAATACAGAAAATTTTTTCATTTTTAAATAAAAAAAGAAAAAATGGCTCAGGGGAGCCAACCATTAGTGGGCAAACCTCGTACTCTTATGGACACTGTCGTAACAGGTAAATATCGTAACAAGGACAAATATATAAAAGCAACTAGATCATTGGAAGTTGATATACAATACCATAAGCAAAGTTTTCTTTTGTGTTCCACAAATCTTACGAAACGGACTATCGTAGTGTTCGTTAAGAGGCCATATTCCACATGTTTTTTAGAATGAAGTATGCTCATGACAGCTCTTTGGCTTAATGCTAGGTGTTACAAAAGACTAGGGTTTCTTTGACTCAAACATATGGCGTCCGCTTTTATATAACTCGCAGTTTTAAAAATGAAAAAATTTTCTGTATTTTAATATGAAAAATTTATACTCGTAGGCCGGACAAACGTTTAAGCAAAACCAACTGTGTTGTGAAAAAGCACCAATTATATAGTCTTTCAAACCCAAAATTCTTGACGGTGTAAGCCGATGTCGTGCTAAGCGTTGTATAATTTTGTGCTGGAAAATTATGGATATAGTCGTAACAGTCACGGTTTGTTTATCAAAAGGAAAGGCCTGTTTCTCAGAGAAAGTCAAAATAAGTATTGCCAATGTTACTGCGTGATTAGTTTATGTAAAATTATTAGAAGCCATAACATTATAGTGCCACCACCGTTACTTGGATGAAAAATCCAACAGCTGCCAACACGATTTCGTGAATGACTTTTTAGCTAAAACAACCTCTAAACCCGAGCGAGCTCTAGAATAAAATGTCAGAAAAATTGTAGGAAACACGAAAAACATGTTTTCTCTACCTACAACATTCGTTTTATATATAGAGGAAGGTCATGCCCTATTATAGCAAATTCGATTCATATTATCAACAGGGGTGGTACTTTGCTGAAGAGCATGACACTCGTATTCTTAAGCACATTCATTTGTAAAGTAAGGCTAGGTGAAGATCACGCCGTCATTTTGCATTTATGTGTAACAGCTCACTTATTGACCCACTGCATTTGTGGGTGGGTGAATACAAATTTTCTTGAATTTCGAGGGCTCAAATTTGTATTCACCGTTGTAACCAAGAGGGGAGGGGGAAGGCTACTGCCGCCACTCCAAAATGATGGGGATCAAATGTTCCGGTCACGAAATCATGAGAAGGAAATGTACAAGAGTAATTCTACATAATTCTGACTCTTATGCCGCGCCCATGATTCTCATGTTTTCTTAAAATCGGATAATCCGGCTGATGACTCACTAGCACTCTGTAGATAATTGTTAGATTACACCGTTGATTTGATTTAACACACATAACAACTATTCTTGTCATGAATAACTCCATATCAGCTTTTTCAGATCGTATAATCTTAGTTCTAGCTACAACCGCAACTTGCTTTTTCAAATTTTTAACGCAGGCACGCGTAGCACTAAAAATAGACAAACCACGGAATGGTCATGGCAGTATGATGATTTATTAATTTCTGCTCGGTTTGACATATGATACATTCTAACAAAATATAATTCATGATTTATTGACTCATATTGTTCATTAACTTCGAGCTTAACGGGTAAAGCCATGTGTGCATCACATTGAAATAAAAGTGACATAGAAGCCTTAATCCAAATTACACTAAGTCTAGACTGCTCCACATGTGTAACGTTTGCAAAAGTTAGGTTGAACTATTAATGTTAAGCCATAGCAACAGTGTGGTATAGTTACAGTTTGATAGTCAAACAACAAACTTTCAACGGTTTGTTACATATGTTCATACTGCAGAAGGAGAAAACTTAACATATCCAGCCACCACCTACACTTAGTTTTCATCATAAAGTGATAGAAAAAAAATTCAACGACAGACATTGTTTCGCCTTAAAAATTATCCTTTGGTCCACAGTTCTTGGTTTTGTTTAGTGTAACTAAGCTACCAAGACGAGAAAGTTAACGAACGTAATGATACAAAATAAATATTATAGGGGACATATGAGATTCGTTTGAGGATCTTCGGTTGATTGATGATATTTTGAGGTAACTCCAACACCGATTCTTGGCTACCGTATATAGCAACCGATAAGCCAGTAAACGGTATACACTCGGCGGCAGCCTGAGATACGAGAAATATTGACTTGGTTTATAGCCATAAGAGCACAATGCAAACCGAATCATTAAATATTTAGGACGACAAACAATGAGTTCGTAATTATAATTACGTATGATTAAACTTAATCTAAATTCACCAGGGACACCGCATGCATTCCACCAAGAAGACACGTTAGCAATCTGATCAACGCCGTGATAAATTCAGCCTACAGCTGTGCTAATCTAATCAATTTTTGGACTGCATTTACGACTTCGGTCTCTTTTGCGCTATAAACACCGTTTAATGGAATGTGACGATGCGGCTCAAACTCTAATATTTTACACTTTTTGATAGATAACCCGCCCGTCTTTTAAAACTAGATATAGTTACCCATAAACCAAAGTGCAGAAACGAGGATTGCTAGATATTATTTACGTTTGTAGACAGCATTTGATAGTAATATTTAAAATACTTTGCCGTAGCTGTTCAGATCGTTCTACCGTAGTTGCTTTCAATTTGTGAAAACAACTAAGTTTGTAATATTCAATTCATAGAAAAAAATCTTTTTTTCGCCTAAAACTATTAATATGCGTTTACCTTCTTGAGATTTTTCTTCCGTGCAATTCATTAAAATTGTTATCCGAATAGACTTTGTTTCAAAAATATGTCTCAATTTTGTACAGTTGTAGCATATATTTTGAGCGTTGCGCTTAAGCATCTAATTCCGCAGCTGTTTTGCGTTCATGCAACGTATAACTAAAGTCGAATTTCGTGTTATAAGTATGCCTCGTAGAGGATCATTAGAAACAATGTTGTGGTCTTATAAAGAGAGCCTATTCGCTGAAACCAGCCGAACCATGTGAAACATTGTATTAACAGAGTTCGTCGTTACATGTATGTTTGCCCTAACCTCGTGATTAAGGAAAAAGTTAAAAGTTCTTAAATCGCTAGTGATTGATTTATATACATCAAGTGGAATCTTTCATTCTAATTTTGATTCTTGTCGCCGAAGGGACATTGTTAATTGTACGACATCGAATAAGAAATTGTACGACACACATTTACTGAGGTATACAAGGTTTACGATGTATATACTTTAGATGTGTAGAGATACATTAGTTTTTATATAGAAATGAAAGCGACAAGAGAACTGACTTTCGGACCAACAGAAACCCAACTGCGGTTTACATTGTTGTTCTTCGCTGTTCTTGTCTCCAAAGAAAATTTTCTAAGAAAAATAGGTATTTCAAGAATCGCTGCACAAATTTTCTCCGTGCCTGCATGCATTTGCACTAGGACATCTCAAGGGTAAAACATTACTATTCCTACCCTCGCAACCTTTCATAGCTCGCGGTTTGAGCTAAACTATAGTCAATGGCAGTAAACTTCAGATACAAACAAAACGTTTTGGATCATATCAAGTTCCCTAGTTTATATGTATTTCTTCTCGAGTTATCTCGTAATTTTTTGTCTCTCTTAGCCTAAGCCAAAGTTAAGCTTAAACCTATTAATTTAAACTTAAAGCCAGGGTTAGGAATTAAACTTTAAATTTTGTCTTTGGTATTCACGTCAAGCTTTTCTTCAGTTAAGGAATTTGTGTCAATTTATGTCAACATAAAGGAATTTGACATGATCCGACTTTTTTACGTTCATACCAAACCGCTATGCCATAAAAGCAATGAACGAGTTTCACAAAAATTGAAAAGATCTCATTGGACAGCAGACACACAGATTTGATTAAGATTTTTGCTTATACTAGAGCTTATATTTTTCAGAAAAATTTATTTAATATATATAAAATTGGGGTATGGAGCACCAGGTGTATTGGAGGTACCCTCAAGGGGGTACATCAGGGCCTCTGGGGAGACCGAGGCGTCAGGGTGGTTAGTCCCCTCACTGAACCCATGTTTTGGTATATATCATTTGTATCATTCATGCCGACAGGGATTCAGGAAGTTACCCCCCCCCCCGAGGTTTCGCGCAGCCCCCCCTCCGACGAGGCCTTGGACCCCTTCCTCCATGAGGCCATAGTCTACCCCCTTGACGCTACCACCGTTCTCTTCCCTGAGGCTCCGCACTCCCCCACCCGCATTTACAAAAATAGAAGAAAATCGGCAAAAATTAGGGTGAAACTGACAAAACTTCGGGTGTAATTGCCAAAAATTGCGATGGGGGGGTTGTCAACTTTTTGTCATCATCCCTCTCTCTGACGACTTCCCCTCTCCACCCCCCCCACTCCAGCTATCCATCTGAGACCTCGGAATGTCAGCATGCATGATATATATGTGGAACAACGGGGGAAGGGATACCCTCAGGGGGTAGACCAGGGCCGCAGCGGTACACCCTGATCCCGTGCTACGGCATATATTATATATACTTTAATTTACTGGACCTCAGGATTGCGGGGTGCCTCAATGAGTAGCATGTTTTACGGCATATTTCTGTCGCTGGAAGCTGATGCTAAGACATCCACTGTATTTGTTCGCTATCGCGGATAAAAGATGATGAGGTTCGCAGTCTCTGATAATTTTGCGTGTCCATGTCTCGATACCACGACCACGTCACCAAACTCAGCTTGTTGGACTATTGCCATAAGTAATCGCCGTGGGAAGCCACGTCGCTACATGCACAGGACATGGCCGGCCAAGCGTATGTGGTGCTGTTGTACCAGCGTTTGAACATCCAACTTGTGTCCCAATGGCAGACGGAGCTCCGTATTACTAACCCGATCGAATTTCGACAATCTTAAAACTCAAACTCCGTGGAAGTAGAAGTTCTCGAAATCATTAATATTCCGAGGTCGGGAACTTTTGCAAACTAGGTGCCGCTTGAATCAGATAAAATGGATCGGATAACTGCATTGTAGATGTGGCATTTAGTGCAAAACTGCACGTTCGCTGCTTGCCATAAGGTTGCTTTCCGCTGAATACAGATCTATCTTTCATAATCCTCCGACCGATTTCTCGAGCTGTGAAGATCCTGTTGGAAAAAGCGTGCTTCCAAGCTGGCAAAATTCGGATAATTTTTTTAGCTTTTTGTTGTTAATGCTGATGTTAGGCTCCACATATTAGTAACACGACATTATTTTGGATAAGGAACAACTGATTACTAGTCCGATGCACTTAGTTGTTTCATTCATTGCATCCACCGTGGACTCAAGCTTAGCAACATGACATAATTTTGGATAAGGAAACACCGGTACCTCGTACGATGCACTTAGTTGTTTCATTCGTTGCATGCCCCGTGGGCCAGGAGAGCAGCAGGGACAATTGGCGAGGGGCACCATAGACCGAGGCACACCCGTTGTCCTGCATCCACCGGGACCAAGCTAGCAACATATTTTGGATAAGGAAGGAACAACTGATCACTAGTCCGATGCACTTAGTTGTTTCATTCATTGCATCCACCGTGGACTCAAGCTTAGCAACATGACATAATTTTGGATAAGGAACAACTGATTACTATATAAAAAAAAAAACAGAAAAACACAAAAAAAAAAGAAGCTTCTCCCACCAACAACAAAGAAAAGGACTCCGATGTCCACACACCACAACAACAACCACCACCCCACACCAAAACACACCCACCCACCACCACCACCACCACAACAAAACACCACCACTTAGTTGTTTCATTCATTGCATCCACCGTGGACTCAAGCTTAGCAACATGACATAATTTTGGATAAGGAACAACTGATTACTAGTCCGATGCACTTAGTTGTTTCATTCATTGCATCCACCGTGGACTCAAGCTTAGCAACATGACATAATTTTGGATAAGGAACAACTGATTACTAGTCCGATGCACTTAGTTGTTTCATTCATTGCATCCACCGTGGACTCAAGCCTATTAGATCCATCAGCTGTTAATGCAATATCATATGTGTATTTTGCATCGCTAAAGTGGCCTACGCTGCTGCAGAAAATAACACCGTCGTTTGGCATGCTTCAGCTAAGTATCATCCCGACTAACACAGAGTTGAACGAGATTAATGAAAGAAATGAGTTTTGTCGAACGCCAGTTTGTACTTCGAACAGGTCAAAAACAGAGTTGTCAATTCGTACGACGCAATACTTCGTACACCTTCATTATTTGTACAAGTATTCGGGGCACACCGTGTGATTTATATATATATATATATTTAGTATTTGTGTATCTAACAGCCAATATTACTGACACAAGATAGCTTCAATTGGCTTAAATGGTTCTAAGAACGTACTGTTAGATTTGGAAAAATTAGTTTTGGTCGTTAATTCAGAGGCGCGAGTCCCAACAGATGTTTAGTGATAATCTACGACATTTAAAAAGGTGTAATTTATAGCCTAATGCAGATTGAAACATAATCTAATACACTATCTTAGACAGGGGTTGCTGAACGCATATAGTCGCCGTTGTTATAGCAAAAAATGCTCGCTTGTCAATTTCCAGTATAATTGTAGACTCTTAATGGGCAACCAATCCGTTGGTTATGCTCTCTACAAATTTAGCGATATTGAAGAAAAATATTAATTGAGATTTCAAAATATCAAAAATCAAAAACGCCACATACATATGCTCTAAATTTAGAGTGTAAAACTAGTTATTAAGCGATTTCCGTGGCGACTATGTAATAAATTATCCAGATTGTTTTGTACGTATGATAGAAGCAAATAACAAAATGTATCTGTATTTTAACATTCATTTACTCAACGGTAGCATTCTTTTGGTAATACTCATTTTCCGTCGTAAACTTAAAAAAAGATGCTTCTAAGCTGTATACTTTATAAATGCATCGTAGTACCTGCACTGTTTCTGTTGCTCAAAATCTGTTAACTTGTTTTCAGCGCTGTTAATTTACAAAAGAGGTTCCGTCGCAACGTTCAAAAATTAAATTATAATTAAGCATTAAATTAATTGATTAATTAGTTGCACTGAAATTGCGTTTCAAAGGAAATCATTTAAGTGGCCCATGTCAACTTTAGGGGCCGAAGTATAATGCATGCCATGCTGTTCTCGACATACTAACCCTAAGCCTTAGTCTTAGCCTAAGCTAAGGTCGAAATAGAGCCATGCACTAAGCCTAAGCCTAAGTCGGGGGCTGCCGCCGCCCGAATCCCCCACTCTAAGCTGTTCTTTTTTCTAACATTATAACGTCCGGCCCCTAAAGTTGACATGAACGATTTAAGTTATAGATGAAACAAATTCATGAGCCACATTGCTATATTTTATATACTATGGTAACAGTAAAAATAATGTCCATACTTGCAGTCCACCAGGTTACTCAATCTGCCAAAATTATCAACATTTTCTTTCGTTTTACCCTAACCTCAAGTTTAATTTTAAGGGTAAAATAGCTTAAATCGCAAAATTTCCCTTTTCAGCGTGGTTTGTTAGTATTTAAAATCCAAACTTCTATCCATACCTGTGCGCTAATATAGAATTCTACGCGTACACCCATAATGTAGATATGTCGAAAATAAATGTAATTCGTTTCGCTTAGTTATGTTAATTAAAGCGTTATATAGAGTTTTAATGTTGTTAGCCTGCAAGTTGTTGAATAGCTACGGTGTTCCGTGTTGTATACAGCTAATTCAAAAGCATTTTATATTTCATAAACATACCAAAATAATTTACTGCAAACTTATCTAAATTAGGGAGGTCGTGCCTGACATTTATAGATGTTTTTGATTCATCATTGCACAAAACGGTGGCATCTTGGTTCGCGCCACCTCGTCAGGTTTTGCGATTCCGCTTTCTGTTCATAATTTTTGCTTCAACTGGTAAACACCCGCAATTTCAATAAAAAGAACAGGCAACGTGGTCTTCCAAATCATTATTCCTGCACTAAAAATTTATAATTTATGTGAAAATTCGTTCGAAGATTGTTTTGTCGATAAAAATGCCATATTAGAAGGGTTTCAGAGGCGATTTGTTTTAACTAATTCGATTTTTGTCATAGAATAATTTGTATTGAATCTGGAAAGTTTCTTATCTTAGCAGCCGACTAATACTGTATCAATATTGCATGCTTACCAGGAAAATTTCGGAGTTCCCTGATTTCGAGCAAAAGATTCCCTGGCTCAAGCTCTCTTATAATTTATCAATTGCAACGCCAGTATGAAGGAACCAGTAATAAGTTTTTTGAAGAAAACGTTATCAGTGTATCACTAGTTAAATTAGTTGTAGTAATAGGAGTTTATATGTGCAGACTGAGCTATTTGTCTTGTGACATAAGCTCCCATAATTCTACTCATTAATACTTATAAAACCAGATAAGCTGGTGTTTGACATATATTCAGCATTTATCAATTCACACAAGTAGAAACGAGATAGCAAAGTCTTCAACCACCTTTTCGTTAGTGCTAAGTTAGCTTGATAACGTTTTTCTACTTTAGACGCACCATTTAATGGTTAAAAGGCAAGATCCACAGCTATCGACGGGGCCTCTGAACACTTTACTATGGATTTGTAGGACGTCCACTTTAGTCCACTAGTCCACACTTTCATTAATGGGTCCTGCGTTACATTGTATATCGCTTTATCGTCTTTCTCATAATGTTTTGAAACGCTGCAGATATTTCAAACTTAGTAAATTAAAGCCGATATAACGTAAGTATTAACAGCCACAAACTACAGAAACGTGACAATGATAAAAACAGAGAAAGATAGCAAGCCGAATTTAGCAAATAACCACAACCAAAACTGCTGTACTTTTGAAAGTAGTAAGTTTGAGAGCAGTAGTTTGAAAGTAGCAAGTTAGATCACAGTTTGTATACCAAATATGCTGACGATCCGAGGTTTCACTGGGGAGGCGGGTAGCCGGGACAGGCGGGCAGCGGGACGACGTCTTTGGAGGGTGGTGGCAAAAAGCTGACGACCTCGCCAACCCGTCGCACCATCATTTTGCCAATACAACCCAAGTTTTCCAATATTCCCCTATTTTTGCAAAAAATTTCCGAGCTCCGAAAACGGGAGAGGGGTTGGGTGCAGTGTCTCAAAGGAAGTAGTTGTTACCGTCAGGTGATAGACCATAGCGTGGGGGTGGTGGTGTCCGAGTCCTTGGGAAGGGGAGTAGCCCCCTGAACCCCTACGTCGACATGTAAGTTGTATATATACTATTATATCTTTCAAGTCAGTTCAATTCCTGATAAATCAATAGAGATTGCTGTTGCGGTTGTTTAATTAGCTCAAATGTAATGCAGCATCAAATGATTGATTAGTAATTGCTATTGCCCAGGATAAACCTTACGGTTATAAATTATGCTTGTAGGTCAAAGCTGGTTGTGTATATCCAAAGCTCGAGCATAAATGCTCACTTTATCAGTATTTAAGGTAGGTATTGCATTTCAGCTAGCGTGTTATAATTCTTACCTCCTTTATAGCATTAGATAACTAAAAGTTGTCATTGTACATGCAAACTCGAATTAAATTAACAAAAGCGCTATGATTTTCTCAACTACAGTATTCTGCTTATTATCGCTTACTGTGATATTTTGGCCTGCAATCGAAACGGTACCCGTTCAAAGCAAATATACATTTCTCATGGACAACGACAGTAATAACAGTAAGTTTTAATGGATAGTTGGTTTTTGTGCAAAGCTTGCTATTATTGTGCTAAAGCAGGAACAATTTTTGACTGAAAACAGTCATAACGCAGATGCCAATCAAGTGACATTATGTCTACTTTATGACATGACTATGCGTAGATTAACAAATATATTTTGATTACCAATCATTTCTATGTGATTCACCCCTAAACGACTTGGAGTTCTCAGGTTAGGTCCCGGATTAGGGGAATATTTTCTACGCCCTTTTTATGAAAGGTGCTTCGTGGCACATATATGTGCAGCTTATTAAAATGTTGCAGTGCTCAGCTACTCTACTACTTATACCTTTGCGCTTAAAACCATACATGTTCGAGGATTCAAGTCTCTGGGAGGATAGAAGGTGCTGAAGAGAAAGAGGGAAGGGGTGAGGCCGTCAGGTCAGAATAAATTTTTGAAATTTTATGGGTCTCAAAAAATTTTCTAGTTTTGGACAATTTTCCTCCGATTTTTTATTAATTTTCCTCGACGTGTGCTGGTTTCCACAAATGTTTGCCTATTTACTTTCCATTTTACCCCGAAAGGTTAAGGATGCTCGGTGAGAGGAGTTGGGTTACCTGTCAGAGGGAATCGGCGCTCGCCCAGAGAGGGTTCTGAGCTTCAGAGTTATAATCGGCCTTCCCCCTATGATCATGTATGCTTCAAAACTGTTTGACAAGCTATCCTAAAATAAAACAGCGTCAAAAAAGCATTGGCAGGGGTTAAAAAATCAGGTGAAGCGACTATCACATAACAACTTCTTACAATTGACAATGGACATTATACATCGGACTTATTACATAGATTTCTTACCTAAATGTCATATATGTAATGTCACGCAATTTGATTCTGTCCAAAACATTATATAATGTCTCACGATAATGAGTTTTGGACACCATAGTTCCGTACTTACATGGACAGCGTATGTATACAGGCTCATTATCACCAGTATTGCACAAATTAGAAAGCGATGTCTTGAAAGGCTTATCAAACCCCTTCAGTCGCCGCTTTTTAGACCTAGGGGCGAAGCAACGCACTGGGCCCTATTCGCCAAGTACTTAATCAAACTTGAGGATTTAAAAGCCATGAGCGTTGAATTCGCATGTGCAACAAAACAGCACCATCGCAAGATCTTGGATCAACTACAAATAGTCAGCAATTTCTCATTGTTTTTATTGTCCTACGAACTAATAAATGAACAATTATAAGCAGTAATTCGTTTTGAAAATTAATTTTTTTGCGACGTTCACTAGATAGCAAGGTTGTATTATACTCGTTCTCCTTTGCCCTTCACTGTGCGCCTGGATATATAGGCTATGGCGTTTGGTTTCTTTTTGCTTTGAGATCAAACCGCTTTGAGTAAACGGCGGAATAGATTAAAGTAGAAATGTTTAAATATTTAACTTATCTCAATTTTTTTTACGTTAACAATATTTCAACCAGTGATTCATACAGGCGCGTAACCTCCAGGAGTTGGAGGGGTAGCGCCGTAATGGCGCCAGAATTTTTAGCCTACGGTGTTCATCTATAATGTTCGAAGCCCCATGTTGTCACGTTCCTATTATACATTTATACTATATTTCAAGCCGGCCCCCACTTTCAGGGAGTGCTCAATTAATAATTTTGCCCCGAACGCGCCCCTCCACATTTCAGCTCCTGGTCACGCCTTTGCATCAAACAGTTATTTCTGCCTTGCATTTTGATTTTGGAAGCCCCAAATTAAACTTTTGAATGGTTTGGGGATGTTGACAAATTTAACAAAACACCTATAAAACTGCAACGCGGAAAGGCGCATGACACAACATCTTGGGAACTAATGCTCATAATAAGTAGCGTCTTTAAGAGTAACCGGTTTTAACTGTTTCTGCTGATTATGTTTAATTGAACAATTTTACGTAAATGGAACTCTTGAGACAAATAGAAGCAAAGTATGTTCCAAATTGTCTTCATGATTTTATCAAGCTGTACCCATTATATTCTGCATAGATTTGCTAATTTATCCAGACATGCTTCGGGTTGTTAACCTTGTTGTAGTTCATGTAAAAATTGTGAAACGACTATCCTTCTCGTGCCTATTGATGCACGGTGGAGCCTGAGCATATTGTAAGTCATGTTAGCAGAGTTAGCCATATTATGTAAGTTTGTACGTGCGTTGTTATTCTTTCGCTTTACGTGGTTCTGTAATGCGGCGTTCACGTTATAATGTCCCCAACGTTTGGAACCTATGCACCCCACACAGTGTCAGACACACTGTGGACAATAGGGTGTCTTAGACACCCCCATGTTTTTAATACATTTTTTCAACGGTAGCTAGTTACGCGTATTACCACTTGCCGACAGTGTCAGGCACACCGTGTCTTCTGGCAGTTTTATTGACACTGTTCGGAATTATTTGAGCAATGTTCATATGGGCTAGATACAAATATCGAGAATTTAGGAAAAACTCCACAGGACAGTTGACTAATAAACGCCATTCGCTACAGACGGTGTCCGTTATAGTTAATTCGCGCAAAATTGGTAGCTAACGGTGTGTACGACACTGTCTAGAAAAAATTTAGTAGCTAAGGGTGTGTCGTACACCCTCGGCATTTGATTTACAGTATGGGTGTCACCCTGACTGTCTATACGGTAGGGTCGCGACTACAGGGGGTCAAAAGTTCCAGACAGCGGGGACATTATAACGTGAACGCCGCATAAGGAACCAGATAACAGCTCCTAAATAGCTCAGTCGGTAGTTTACGCGACTCGAAACCGCACAACACAGATCAATTTCTGATACCGGCTCGAACTTGTTTAGGACTGCACGATTGAAAAAATTACATCGGACATAAAATATTAATCAAAAATAACATTATTCCTATAATTTCTACAATCCTCAGCTACAAACCGCTATACGTGGCATTTGGTGCAATCAAAATTATGAACAAATTGTTTGAATTCCGAATTAAACATATTAATTCCGATTAGGATTTAAAATAACTTTTAGGTGAACAATCATTGTGTATCTAATGGATAGCTCAGTATTGAAAGTTAATGTCATTGAGTACGTTCCGTGTTCTGAGAAAAGGCTGGAAACATGAAGAATCAATGTAGTCGGTACGCAACGTGTTAGGTAGAATGGCCCTAGCCGAGTAATAAGTGAGCTAGAGAGGACCAGTAGTGAAGAGTGTTACTTGATGTCAAATTGGGATTCTTTGGTATGTGCAAGCTTGATTGATTTGACAGAGAGTTGGAACCATGTGTGATGACTGGTGCTTAGCTCACTGGGTTTACTGGGTATGTCAGCAAGTCGCGAGTAAGGTGCAGCAGCATCGAGCGTTAATGTAAATTAGTGTTTGAGTAAGTCGGTTTGGAACCTATGTGAAACTCGTTCGATTGAGCAGTGAGCTGTGGCATATGCAGCGACGGATATCTGAAGCAATCAATATGACTGTTTATTACAAAATGTCAATAATATATTAGTGACTGGACGCGCGAAGCTTCCAACTCAATGGGCGCTCTGTGAGAAACATAAATTCAGTTTATCGCTTCAAATTAAGCGTACAATTTTGAGCACTTAACGAGCCATATGGAACTTAGTAGGACTTTTAAGACTTCTTGCCATTAAAATGATAAATAATGCCGAAGTGGCATAACTTTTTCAAATCTGGGATCCCAATCCTAATAGTATGAGGGCCCATTATAAAGTAAAGGTTCAGGCAACTAGCATCTGCGAGAGGGACAGCGGACCCCGGATCCCATATTTCTAACGGCCATGTAATCTCGAAAATCATAATTAAAGTATAAATTATTATTTCTTTGTAGTTCACAGACATTGTGTGTGTGAATTGAAATTATAAACCCATTCTTATTTTACAATTGTATTGTTTTAATTTATTGTTTTATTGCTTCAGAACCAATTATCTACGTTTGCGTAGTATCGTGTCTCACAACACCGGTTTACGGAGCGCTATTTGATGTTTCTGGCACAACAGTAGAAGACAAATGTTGTCGCGTTGCGCCGAATAAAATTGTAGAACGCTTGATGAAAACTAGATCGCTCAGAAATCATCTTGTTGGTGTAGTATGAAAGAAATTTGTACCCTTACTGTTATAAAGTACGCAATACTGTTTTGCAAAAATAATTGAACATTAAAATTTTCAAAAATTTAGACTGCTAAACTAATAAATATACGTATTTTACGTATTCGTTTATGTCATAGATGTCCGTAATAGTGTTGGGGCTACAACCCCTATGACGCTCCGAAAATTGTTAACTACCGGCTGTTGGTCCACGGCCTTGACGTTTTTCGGCGTTCGGCTTTCACGGCCACTGCCCAACACTAACACGGACAAAAATGGGTAACATCAGCGTATAAAACGACCGGTATAGGACAATTTAAGAAAAAAATATGCTTTTAACTTCGGTTTACAGACGAGCTAGTGTAAATTCGATTTGGAATCAAAAGTCAGTCACGGCGTTGTATTGAGTTTATATAAATGCATGACCAATTGAGATTTTATATATAAACTTTTTGCTGAGCATTACACAGTTTTGCTATCGTATTATAAATGTATTATGGCATAGTGTCGTCAAATTGACAATGGATTTTAGGCAATCTATTAGTCTCACTCTCGATATAATGCAGCAATACCAAAAATCTTTTGTGAGAACCATAGAGCAAAAGCATTGCCATACCAAATTGTATATACGCTGTGTGATTTCAGCGTTATTTCTGTTACACTTTAAGAACGGACACATTTTCCAATTTCGCTGTCGAATTTTTATCCTGCCTTTGCAACCTTTACTAATGAACATATTCTGTACAAAGGTTGGAAGTCGTAAAAGATGTTGGAAAGTCTGGATGGATTGCGAGGGGGCAGGATGAAACTGAGAAATTTGCCCCCCCACTCCTAAAAGTGAGACAAATGATGTAAAAATGGACCGCGTCAGCCCAAGGCGTATATATTGTAGTGTGCTATGATTGCCACACTATCCTTCAATGGTTCATCATGAACACTTCGTAATAATTTGAAAGAAAAAGTCAACAGGAAGAATCTGAAGAAAAATAAACTGTTTTTTTAAGCGCGATATCATGTTTTCGGTTTGCTGATCTTGAGACTAGCTTTGGTATCCTATTCTTATAAAATATTACGCTGTTGTATAGTGAAATAAAATCAATGCATTGTCGAAAATCGCAGATGCAAGCAAGATACTACGTATTACAAGTGTTGGGCAACGACCGGTTTTAAAGAAGTCAAATGGCCGGCCGATGGCCATATCGCCAATCGACGGCTGACGGCTCGGCATCGGCAAACGGACGGCTGCTTGCTAAAAAGATTATCTTACTACGATACTGATATTAGAAGTGTTGAGCAACGACCGGTTTTGAAGAAGTTAAATGGCCGGTCGATGGCGTAACGGCTAATCGATGGCTCACGGCTAGGCATCGGCACACGGACGGCTGCTTGCAAAGAATATTATCTTACTACGATACTAATATAAAATTCGTAAATGTTCCTTAAGAGTTGTTTAAAATAAACTCGCAAACCAAGGTTTTGTGCGGCGTACAAGAAATGGGTAATGTGACGTATCGTGTGCGCGCGCAGACTACATCAAGACTACCCTATATTTATTACTGGTCTTTGAGGTCTATCATTAAAAATTGACGCGACGGTTGTCTTTGAGGTCTATCATTAAAAATAGACGCATAATATAACATAATATAACGTTACGGTGGTAATATATGGTACAAAATTTTTGAATGTTGTACAGACCACAGTCGGCCGAAGACGAGCCATGCTGAGTAATGGCTTTGACATCGTTAACTGTCTGGGAACTACTAATCGCTGGGTGTTGAACGTCAGCTGACAGTTGGCCCACTGCTAGGACAATCTTCGGACGGCCTACCGACGGAGGATTTCCGATCGCTGTCCAGCATTACGCTATACTGCAGGGTTTTGCAGCAACATTCCAGAATAAATGTTACATAATATATTTGATTGCAACGATGTTTTTTAAATCGAAATTTGTTCAAATGTCGTGATAACTGCACATGAAAGAAAACCACAAAAGGATTTTGCTACCACAGGGTCATCCCATGCTCGGCTCTTGTAAAGGTGATAGTCGTAACGTTATATCCTTAAGAAGAGCAAATTTTGTTCGGTGGTGCAGGGCCGTGAGAGGGGGAAGCGTGAGAGCCAAGAATAAGTGTTATGTGAGAGAGTTACCTAAGCTAAAACTCAGTATATCGAGGGCAGAACAATCTATATATATCTAGAGCTCTTGCCGCTCAGCTTGACGTTGGAAACGTGTGTGAAAGTATAAAACTGCTGAATATGTAGTTTCCTACCGAAAATGCCTTTCCAAGAAATTAATACAAACTTCTTTGAAGTCTAAGAGAAGCATCGTCAGATACTTATACCACCGGATACTTCCTAAAATCCAAAGATATTTTATAAACCAAATATTCTTTTAAAATTTTAAAGAAATGTGTTTTCAAAATATTGGAAATATTTAAACATTAACTTAAATTTTAAAGAAAATATTTTTAACGTGACATATCTTTATTTATGAGTATGCTATCGCAAAGCAATATTTTTGAAAGGAATAATTTTTTGGACTAACTTCATTATTTGCTCAAATAACGAACTTATTGTGTCTATTCTTATTGTTATAAATATTTTATGCGTCTTCTACGATAAGATGCGTGCGCCAGAGCCAAATTATGTAAAGTGTCTAATTCAACTACTTCGGATGAACTATGCTTAGCTCGACTACTATGGTACATTTTGATTTCTGAGCTAGTCTTAGTATGACAAACAGGGAGCTTAGCTAGGCTCTGATGACAAACGAAGCGTTAGGCTTAACCGTCAATTGAGAAATTTTATTTAGTGTTGTGCTTAGTGTAATGGCATTTTGTTGTAATAGCACTTTCACGCTAATTCTAAGTTATATATTTGTTTTTCATATATACAATCAACGTTTTAAAAAGTATGCCGCGGTTCGGGTATTATTTAAGTACGTACAGTAAAACGCAATGTTCGCGGACTAAATAGCTCCTAGCTCAAAAGTAGGTTGGGCTAAGATGAGCGCCCCGTGACAAAAGCACAGTCCTGCTCGACAGTCAATGACAAACGCATAGCCTAGCTAGGCTATTCTAATGTTTAATAGTAAAGCCGACATAGTAGCTAGCCCATTTGCGTCTGCGTGACATAGTAGCTAGCCCATTTGAACGCGTGACATAATTAGGACTATGCGCACGCATCTTATCGTAAATGATGCATTATTGCAAAATAATTGAACAGATTATATGCTCTATCGTAAAGCCGATAGAGAACATATGTATAGGTAACTTCATGCCGTCTTTTAACCGTTGGAAGGCAATATGTCATGAATGATGCTTTCCTAAAGTAGAAAAATACAGCAATTGAAATCGTAAGGCAAAATTAGCGTGGGCAGCAAGTATTACTAGCTGTTTGATGAATCACAATGCAGCTGGGCAAAAATCCATAATTCATGGCCAATAATATGAGTAGAATGACCATTTTTAATACATCTCTTTGCTACGCAAAGTTTATTCAAAGGGGAGTTTCTAAATTTTGTAACTATATCACAGTATTATTCTTCTATAAACTACGAAGTTTCATGAAATCTTTAATATCTTGGGTTTCAAGTTTCTCATTTCTCAAAAAATAAACGAACGACGCAAACACGTATTAATTAGTATGCCTATGTGGTTATTAATTGCTGCCTCATGTGGGAGAAAGCCTTTCAGTATTGTCTAAGAGCTTAGTATATACTCTACATTGAGTGAATGCCATATTAGCCAGTTATTTGGACGAACAAAAAGTATAATTTCTCAAAATAGTTTTTCCCATTATTAATTACTTGGCCAGTGCTGTTAATCCTGCGACTATTTCATGGTTAGAAATTGAAGTTCTTGGGATATTTTTAATACCCCTAACAATGGCACTCTGACAACACGCCACTGACAACTCTGCAGCTATTCTTATAATATACCCAAACCGTAGGACACATTTAGTTGTTCCTCCAATAACCAAAAAAACAAAGTGTTTTTAAATTTTATATTCAAAACAGAGTGATCGAAGCCAGCGGATTTTCCTCAAATAGCTCACAAATAGGGTCAAATTTTTTTGTCCGGCTGTAGGCCGTATAACTGTTCAGCGGATTAATGGATTTTCGTAATTTTTAATGACGCGTAATAGAATGTAGTGTAACTAGCCCTGTGTTTGGGAAGGTCTATTGATTTCCAACCAAAATTCTCACAAAACCGACAGGAATTGGAAGTTTGATTTTAGCCATTTGGGTTCACCCAACATTTTAGGTTACAACCCTTGTCAGAGTCATCAGATCGAAAAACGGAGACCACCAACCACAACCCTCTTGCAAGGAGGAACAAATTTGACGTTTTTGCAGATTATAAGATGCATTTTTGTCAAAGCAACCGCATTCGAGCTATGAGCTAGAATTTAACAAATACCCTCAAGAAGTAAAATTTTCAAAATTTCGATAAAGTTATTTTCTTGTTTTCTGGGCTGAACGATGGGATTATAGCGTTATCTAACTCTTCAAACAGGTTGCTCGTATCGTTTTAATGCGTTCACTTTATAAGTTGCCCACGATGTGAAAGTTTTATCCATCAACGATATGGTATACAGTGACTATGGTCTAAAATGTTATATGGTGTCCATGACTTTGTCGACTTTTCTGTATGGTGACATGGACACAGTCAAATAAAATTCTGGAACGACGGCGGCTATTTGCTACATCATGTTGACCGGTTGCATAAAAGTTGCTAAACATGTTGGCGGTGTAAACAAGATTGCTAGCCATTGCTTTTCTATTTGAGGTTTTCTTTTAAGCTTGAATTATTATGCGCAGAGTAGCGGCATCTATGCCAGTATTAATATATGTGCAGAATTTATTGCTTATTTTTAGACAAATGTTCGAAATACTGCACATCCTCGAAGATGCAATTGCTTTATCCCATTTTTACATCATCTTAAAGTCAAATGGATGGTCTAAGTTGCACCATCATCATTTTTTTCATATGTTGCACAAATTAGCCACTACACAAACATAAGTCAAAATTCGAAATTTTGTTTTTTTATATTAAGAAACGCGCGATGACATTGAGGGAACAAATGTCGTTATTAAGGAACAATACAGGTTTCATATGTTGCACAAATTAGCCACTAGACAAACATAAGTCAAAATTTCGAATTATCGAATGGGAAATGGCGCAACCCGGTCTCGTTATGTAGATAAGGGCTCGTGTAGGTGACCAAGCTTGCATGCTTCCGGATTAATAGTTTCCCCGGCTAAAATTGTGAGGTTTTCTATTTTCCACGGTTTAAATGGACACCGAATTTACTAATATTCCTGATCGATCTCTTTATGTTCGAGAAATTCGGGTAGGAAATTTTTCGACTCTTTGCTGTCCCGCAAATCATGAGGACTGACAAGCTTCACAATGATCTTACCTGCCTAACATATTGACAAACGTTGGTTTTCTGCAGCCTGGCTACACAGTAGCGAGTGGACTACGAAAGAGGGTAACGTTCGTTTAGTCCGGGTATCAAGATTCCGATAAGTTACTATATTGTGAAGCTATTTAACATCAGAATGGTTTTTGAAACAAGTAGTGACGAACGTGCAAATCCAATGATATTTAGGTTTAATCTTTGGGGGCTTTGAAGGACTAGAAAAAATTTTCTGAGCTCGCGGGTACTAGCTAATAAATGTAAATGCCATGAATTATCACCGGAAGAGTTTATGAAAAGTCGATGCGAAAATCGTTTGCATACACACTCCATGGTTCGGTAAAAACACAGCCGGGCCAGAGTTTAAGATCTTGATATTTTGCGATCTTTTTAGGGTATAAAATTTTTTCGGGCTCACGGGTGCCAACTAATGAAGGCAAATGCTATAAATAATCACCAGAAGAGTTTACATGCGAGTCTGTTTGCTTCCAAAGTCGAGACGAACATGGTTCGTAAAGAACCCGGCAGGACAAGAACTTAAAACCTGTGTCTTTGTAACATCGACGAACTAGTTACAGTGAATCCAATTTTGTTATATAGATTTTGAGACAACTAATCCAACATGTGTAAAGAGTTCCATAATATATATGATAAGAAAATTTCCTGCAACCAAAAAACTAGCTTGGTCAAAATTTCAAAAATTTCGTTATCAGGGTAGTTTTTAAACTTTGTCTAATAACTTAAATGAAGTTAATTTAGGTGTTGAATCATTACAGCAGCGCAAACACAAAGCCAGGTGCACAACTACGTTCCATTAATAGTCATCAATCTAATGAAGAGTTATGAATTTCACAGATTGAGAGAAAACAAGGCCGGCGCTTCGCCAGCATGTGAGTTCCCTCTCCAAATTATAGTGTGAGTGCCCCGAAACTTGTGTGATTGTGGCCATCAAGTTATTGTTTGACTGATCCCCTCTAAACTATGGTGTGAGGCAGAGTTGAAAGTGGCGACGATCGACCCGTGGAGGTACGCCCCGCTAAGCCCCGCGAGGCTATTTGTGCTATGAGGCAAGCTTACTGCTCCGCGAGTTGCGGGCAGGGCAAAGCTACTATTTTATGATAGAACACGTGAACCAATATTTGCTGGAACAAGTTGAAACACTACTCTGCTCGAAGTAATTGGAAAAATTTACATTACGTGAGAAAGATGCTCCTCTCTGTTCGCCGGCTGGATTTTAGCGTGTGCAAATTTTAGAACATTAAAATCGTAACAAATTGTACTCGATGTGATTATATGCGCTTTGGGCCGAAAAAATTGTATTTTTGTGATACGGTACTTGACATGTGAGCGCCTCATGTTCAGTGGTACTGGCAGCCTTAACGCCGGCTGTGATAAAAAGATCTTCTGTTGAACGGTTTTATAGGAACTTTGCTCAGTACGTGAGTTCCGTTCCAACTATTATATTCAAAGTTCTTATTTCTAGTTTTCAAGAATGTCATTTTTTAATTTAACAGATTATTCTTTTCATATTGCCGTAGAAAATTTTGTTAAATTCCTCCGCAATATTTATTTGAAATTTCGCAGAAATGTGAGTAAAAATGCGTTCTGAGGTCTTAAAAATACTTTTCTTAAAATTAAAATGATTTAAAGAAGTATTCCTTGAAAAAAAATTAAGGAAATGGTTTTCAGAGTTGATACCATAGGCGAAAATATATTTACCCTATATCATATAAACTTAATATTATTTTTCAACGATTACTATCGTAAAGCGTAAACAGGAGCTGATTGTTTATTTTTTTACATAAGTTATTGACAAGGTCTTAAAAAGTGAGTGCTCTTTCAGCAATTATAACATAGCGCATGTGATATCAAGCTATGCAAGTACTCTGTGCTAAAGATGGAAGTCGAGTTGGGCGCAGCGCGGGTCGGGTGAGGTCGGGTTGAGGTGCCAGCCCGCGGGTCGAGTCGGGTCGGGTTGAGGTGCCAGCCCGCAAGTCGGCTCGAATCAAATCGGGTTGGGCCACACGACAGGAGCATATAATACTCAGAAGTGCAATGCTTATGGTAAAGTTTAGAATTCTCAGCACAACATATTACAGATGGTTGAAAGATCTTACTAGCTGAAGCACATTAAAATAAAATGTATAAATGCACCTATGTATGTATATGCAATACTTTTTATAGTCAGGTAATAAACAAAACATTATATTTATGTACATACATAAATTTTAAAACAATGTTGACTGTTTTATTTTCACACACTTTTAAATTTGTTTATAATTTACAATAAGTTCAAGGGTAGTTCTGACCTCACCGCCCACTAGTTTCTGTACGAGCTTTTCTTCCGCATTGATAACCATGTGTAAAATATCGATCACAGTACAATGACATAAATCATGCAAGGAGGTGTTTCTTTACCTTCTGTATGCTAGCTGCGGCTACGATGTTCTTCCAAAATAGGGTGCGATGTTACGCAATTATCTATTTCATGTCATTAATTCCTAGTTGGATTACAAAGTAAACATATTCGACATGGTGAGGATTGTGAAGCGTCCGATAACCCAAAAACAGTTATTATTACCAGCAGAAAAAAGGCAGAGCGATGAAACAACCTACTTAAATAAAGACTTCCATTGAACCATGTTTGTCTTAGATTTTGTAGAATATGTGATTTTAAAAAAGAAACAAATTCGGGTCGGGTCGGGTTGACACTGTTGTCGGGCCAGGTTGGGTTGGGCTGGAAAACTCGACCCGAATTTCATCTTTACTCTGTGCACCGTTGTATTAACAGCGCGCTCGTTCAAACTGATGTTAGCGCACTCGTTCGAATATTTCACAATCATGTGTACAAGTCTTGGAATAAAAACAAGTCATACTAGAATGATTAGTGAAATGAAAGTTACATGAATGTGCAAACGCTTAGTCGTCAATACAGAAGTAGTGGCTATGTTTTTTAAAACTTGACTCTGCGTTTAAAGCTTGTTTACCACAAATTAAGGTAATCAACCACAGTGAAACTTCGGACATTAAAATGGTGCTATTTGAAAAATCTATATAGGCAATACTAAGAACTGAATAGACCCTGGAGCATAGCTATATAAAAACATCAATATATTAACCGCCCCAAAATATAATTCAAAAATGAAATGTGGAAATGGTTCTGGACCACCGGTGCCGCACTTTTTGCTTTGATATTACCCAAATCAAATGTCGAAGCTAGGACTCTTTATGATTGTTACAAAAAACCGCTATGGATTATACTTCTTTTCTATAAAGATGTTAGTTTCATACAAAAATGGCGTGTTTTGTCACTAATATCCAGTTGGACTATTTGGGAGTAGGCATCATGATTGCAAACACCGAGGCACAGATGGGGACACGATTCTAGAAATATTTCTGGGGATGACTACGTAGGCCGTTTCCAGAAATGTGGCAAGTTGGTTAATCATGCAGATGTTAGTTTGATATAAAAATGGTGCGTTTTGTCACTAATGTCCGGTTGTACTATTTGGGAATAGGCATCACGATTGCAAACACCAAGGCACGGATGGGGACAACATTCTAGAAATATTTGTGGGCTTGACTACATTGACCGTTTCCAGAAATGTGGCAAGTTGGTTAATCATGCATGTAGGGTAAACTCATCTAATATCGTCACTTTGCAAAAACTAAGGATTTACGACACAAAAGCTTACGTTTAAAATGTCATAACTCTGGAACCCATTAGCTGATTAGGCCCAGACTTCGCACAATTGTTGTTGTTGGTATTGGCTCGCGTGCTACAGAAAACCAACACTCTTAATAAAAACTTTAGCTATTTATGGCGTTTTCGCCAAAAGTAGTGAAGATTTTCTGTAACTCACCCTTTTGCGTCACTTTCTAGACACCTTCCGTCATCGACTAATAAAACCGTCATTTATTTTCCTATTACTGTCATAAACAAAGAGCATGATCCCGAATAATAAGATGCTTAAATTTTAACATTAAAGTGACGCATGGGACATTATATTACGTGCTGGTACATGTCACTGTAAAACTGGGTCACCGTTTAAGCTTTGTATGTACGTGCTGGTTCTAGAAGCCTTGTTAAAGCTATTCTGAATAGTCATCGCGTGACATGTGCCCATAAACCTTTTCAGGAGTTGAAAGTGAAACAAGTTAAAAGGAATCGTGTTTACAGCTAAAAGTAGAGTCAAAGAAAAATTGAATTAAAAGATAAGCTGTAAATTCATTTGCTTTTATTCGACTACAGCAAACCCAGAAAAGTGTCGTAGCACCAATTACACCGCCACAGTTCTCAAGTTGCTTTTCCATACACCGCAAACATTGCAACCTGTCAATAACACTCTTGTCCTTGCCATAATCAACACCATAGGCCCTGCAAACCCCGTCCGTATTACCGTCCGTTTCTTAGTTGATTGCGCAGGAAATATTTTTCTGGTCTCATGTGCGTGTGCTGAGTGATGAGCATGGTGTGGAATTTGAAGCTTTGGGATTTAGGTGCAGTTTGGGATATTTCATGCGCCGTAAAGCTTTTATAGCTTAGTCGCGGTGGATGTCGAGTGGAGTTTAAAAGCAGGAGCAGGTGGTATCTGGGGGATATGATCTAGTATCCGGGAATGGAGAATGGAGTTCGTTTTGCACCGACTGCGCAGCATCATATCTTGTCAACTCGCTTTCATCATCCTTATGTTCGTCCGAGTGTTTACTATTGTTGATAACGTTGCCCTGATCGTTTATGGCACTATCTTCATTTACTGCTAAATTAACTGCTGTCTGAGAGATGCAAAAATTTTCTTGTTCGCGTTAAATGGGAAAGTAGTCCGTCTCGTGCTACGTTATCGAATACTACGTTGAAACCACAGGTTGCTGAAGCAGCCAGATGTAATTCCAAAACATCACTAACTGCTAATGGATCGGACGCTATTCCTTCAGCTGAAAAACTTGTTTGCAATTACCACAGGAAGATTCTATGTTTGACTTCTCAGAAGACTTGTTTGATGGCACTCCCATTATTGCTTTCGATATATTAAATGTCACCTTTGGCACACTTTCTAAATATAGTGGACATAAAGCACAGGGACGAAATCCATTAATTACTGTTTCTGAAGCAGCAGCCTTGTATAAGCATTGGAAAGTATTACACCAAACGCCACTGTGCCAATAATTTGTCAGGGATTAAAGTCCATGTACTACCTAGTTCGTTGAGCACAATACGATTTAAAAGGAGCAAAAATTGAAACATAAAGGCTGAAGATAATTTGATGTGTGATATGGTACTAGTACGCGTTCGACGTCATTTTCACCCCCTACGACCATGTATGGCAATAATATATAGTCAACACCGTTATTGTAAGCAACTGGTACCTATTGACGCTGCTTAAAGCTTATAACAACAAAAAATTTTCATCCACTCGATATCTTTATTCACTTTCTTTGCGAGCAGCTCTCGGAGTGATTAGTAATTGATGCATTTGTACACAACATACAAAATCCACAACTTTAAGCTTTTTATGAAACGTTTATACCTATAACATTATTAGTGTCTATTCAGAAATAATCAATGTCCAATTTGGCACCACCTCATCCGAAACACCAGTTCAGCACAGCAGATGATGGCATGGTGCAGTACTCAGTTATTACATCCACTCTACTAGGTAAAAATGCAAGAAAAATGGCTGTATGAACATACCAATATTCGATATGGAAGTGACGATATTAGGCAAGTAGTGCCGGATCAATGTGAGTAGGTCATATTCTTGTGTACTTCGACAAACCCTACACAACTTGGGTTGTCATGATCACAGTCACTTGAAACTTATAAATTTTGAATCTACACATTACGGCCTCCAGTTTGCCATTAATCTCATACTCGCCCTTGCCTTCAAGCTTAGCTATAGCGAGTTCTGCTTAAGCAAAATCACTAATTTTCACGTATATTAAATGCATTAAAACATACTAACTTTAATATAATTACATAAAAACTAAATATTAGCATATCGCAATAAAAAACATATCGTTGTGTGCGAAATCGGTCGATGTATATGATGATGTGCGAATGAAATATGTCAGTTTGCCCAATCAAAATATATCTAGGTTCAAACTAAAAGTGACGGTATTCGGTGAGTTATGCAAGTGACGGAATAAAATGAGTTTACCCTATATTTAGCAATGTGCTTTGTGTCTCCACAGAAATTTCCTAAGTTTGTGAATTATGTATATATGTATACAGAGAAATATGTTGGGGGGGCAACACTAGTCGGTCGACCGCACAGAAATCTACCAAGTTGATCAAGCATGTATGTATCTGCAAGGTTAGGGTACCTTGCACATAACCGTACAATGGTAGTAAGATTGTAAGAGACTATCAGATTTTTTGGATCGTACTGCTAACCGTCAACCTGTTGTTTCCGCATTTGTGCATTTGATAGGCATGAAACATTTAAGAGTACAAAGTCACCTTAAACAGATCACTTTATGCGATATTTTAATAAGAGAAAATTGCAATATGGCTTAGTTACTTGTGCAATGTGATCGGATTAAAGCGGCGCTAGTTCGGTTGCTGATAGCCATAAGTTTTTGTCCAACTGTACACAAAATATAAATTCGAAGCAGTAAAGAATTTACGAAATGTTTGAAACAGTAATTTTGGAAAAAATTTGCTAAAACTGTAGATAAAGGCGCAAAATCATGCGTCTTAATATTATTTTACCTATTTGGAATGTTCAAAACGTAAAGGTTGAAACCTTTTTCAATCATTAGCTTAGAGATTTTCCAAATATAGGATGGAACTTTCGTCGCTGAACCATTCGTTTCTTGCTTTTCTTTCGTAATAACATCGGTATCACATTCTTTATGTTTGCCGTGGTCCCATTGGCTGCAGCTTGGTTACTGCATAATCTGTCGTTAGCTTAGGGATTCTTCAAATTTTTCTGAATCTTTAAAATTTACCTTCTTCGTCGAACGTTTTACCACAGCTTGCTTTTCTTCCATACTGACTCCACTCGCAGATGCTTTATAATCCTCAGGAGTCCGCTGGCTACAACCCGGTTGCTGCATATCTATTGGCGCCGGCATAAACGGATCGCATTCCATATAGAATCCCGGTGGCATAAATTTTTCACTAACATGTTCTTCCACGGCATTGCTAACTAATAGATCGACATTGTTTTTCAAATAATTACCAACTTCATCACTAACCGGAAGCTGTTCTAAAATACCAGCGACAAATTTTTCAACGCTAATCCGTTCGCCGCCAAACCAAATTTGACTTTTGCTAAAGTTTGCAACTTTCCGCCCAAGATACTGCAATTTCCTCAAGTAACCCGCAAATATATCAATAACAATCGTCAATAGAACAAGGCCAAACGTTAAATAAATATACGTTAGAGGAAGGTAACTGAAGTTTCGCGGATAAATATCACCAAGACCAACCGTAGTTAAACTAATAATTGTAAAATAGCAAGCTTCCCACGGCGTAACATCACGTTCCCATAACGGCAAGGAATAGCTACCGATTGCAATCCATAAACTAAATATTAAAAGAATCGGTAACGCAGGCAAGTCTTTGGTCTCGGAGCTATCGGTGCTTTCACTATCGTCATCATGATTATTATCCTGAGCAGTTGTCGTCGCAATGCCGCTATCGCTAGCGTTTGATTGCGTTGGTGCAGCATTCGAAGCCTTCGGCTGAATCTGACTATCGGTAGTATTTGAAGCAGTATTTGGACCGTCTGGCGATGTTTTGGCCACGTTAGTAGAGGATTGCTTTCTCGATTTCAGCGACGTTTCACGGCGCAGCGCGTTAGATTTTGCAACAACGCGATGATCAAGAAGACTTGGTCGATAGGCTCGTATTAGTTGTACCAGCTTTCGGGCAACAGCAGCTTTGAATCGACGATATGCTAAATTCGTGAGCTCGGAAAAATGTCTTCCAATAGCAGCGATCCCAAGATAGCCCATCGGAATGCCAATAAATGCATAGCAAATGAGAAAAAGGCGGCCGTAGTGTGTAACCGGTGCTATATGACCATAACCTTAAACATAGTTTCGATGTATATAGCACCGAGAGTACGTTTTCATACATTTAGGTATTCAGGGTAGATCCGGTCACAAATTGATACTGCACATGTCATGGCTGGTATAGATAAGTATATATATGATATTAGCTGAACCCAAACCTCAAATCAATTTTCTACGCCAGTTTTATTTTTGGCGTCCCATGCGAAACAAATTGTAATGGATTCAAAGCGCTAGCCGCTAGTATGGGACATTTTTATCAAGAAGTTATTTCACATTTGATGTTTACGAGATTCTCATTGTACTTGAACACTTACAATGTTAATTTGGGTAACACAATAATTCCTTACTAGACAAGTAACACTAAATAAGCTATTAATTATATCTGCAACGCTAAGCTGACAATTTAGCTTATCTAAAACGCGGCTTTTGATGTTTCGTTAGGCTTAAATACAATTCATTAGCTTTTGGACCACACAAGGTGAGCCATTCCTACCTTCATTTGGCAACCGCTACTTCGTCATGGTGATCGACTGATTCACCCTGTGGCCGGAAGCTATCCCAGTCGCAGACATCATTCTCTTGCGTCCTCGTTTCTGGCTGGATCAGCCGTTTCGGAGTACCGCGCGTCATCATCTCGAACCTTGTGGCACAATTCGAATCCGTCCTCTGGTCAACGTTCATAGATCTGCTGGGAATCGAGCGACGGCGTACTACCTCCTGCTACCCGGCATGCAAATGCGCTGTAGAACGGTTTTACCCTCTAAAGACCGGACTAAGGGCTCACTGTAACGCCCGATCCTGGATGCAGTCACTTGGCCTGGTATTGCTGAATTCGGACGGCACTCAACGACAAATGCTTGACTCCCAGTCACATGGTCTTCGGTTCCACCGTCAACCTTCCTCACGGCTACTTCACACCTACATCAACGCCTGTGGATACAAGCGCTCCCGACTTTGTACGAAGCTTGCAGGCTACGTCAGTCGCCTCAATGCTCCCAAACGTCGTCATTCACTCGCCTAGTTCGTCCCAAAGGATCTATGTACCACCAGAATACCTGTACATTTGAGACGACTCGATCAAAAACGCCCATCTACCCCGCTACCGCGACCGGTATGATGTCAGGGATAGCGACGACAAAACTATTTGCGTGAACACGGGAAATACCGATGATAGGATTTGCCTGGACAGCCTTCCTGAGGGGCCCAAGTAACCATGATGTCTACGTCTTAACTTTCTAACGGTGAGTAGATTTCAATAAAATATAAACCAGTAGATTCCTCTCATGAAACCGAGCCGAACGGTACCCAACATATTCCGAAGAAAAACATTTTTGGGTTCCCAAGGGCGGACCAATGGCACCTCAAAAAATCTAAAAGAATTTTTTAAGGGATGTGGGCAAAATGAGTATTTTCCGAACCGCGTCATCGAACTGAATCGATTGATACCAAAATCAGATCTGTATCGTTAAAATTGACCAAATTGGGGCTGGGGGCTAAAAGAAAAGACCCGGCGCTGCTTCACGCAATGGTTAAGTTTCATTATTTAGGTCCTGCTTCATGCAATGGTTAAGCTTCATTATTTAGGTGCTGGTTCATGCAATGGATAAGTTTCATTATTTAAGTGCTGCTTCATGCAATAGTTAAGTTTTCATTATTTAGGTGTTGCTTCATGCAATGGTTAAGCTTCATTATTTAGCTCCTGCATCATGCAACGGTTGAGCTTCATTATTTAGGCGCTGTTTCATGCAATGGTTAAGCTTCATTACTTAGGTGCTGCTTGATACAACGGTTACGCTTCATTATATTGCAAACATGAGAGAATAGTGGTGTATCAAAATGACTGTCAAAAGTGTTTTCTTTTCCCTTAGAAACGAATGCTACTCGAGTGAAGACTTTGAAAAATCATTAATAATCGAATGATTAATAGCATCCATCAAGCAAGGAAACAGTCTTTTCTCCTAAAAAGTTAGCAAGTCATTAACCATCTGAGCCAGCTTCCTCCGCTGGCTTTATTCAAATACTTTCCGAAACGGTTACATTTGCCAAATGTGGGATACGTTGCTCAAGTTACATGTAGTAACAACAAAATTTGCATGATTTTATACAAAATATGTCTCTACCACAAAACACTTTCGTAACTCTTAAGCTGGATCCTGTGCATTTTTGTATTATACATGTTTATAATTATAATATAATTATAATTATTTATGCCATAATTTTTGTCCAGTGTCCGTTGACTTAGGGTGTAGATAGTGGGGACATCTGCTCTACTAACCAATGGAAACCTATGATTTGTGCTACTTGGCACTCAAGTGTACAAATATATTTTGTTCTTAGTGGTTCTATTTTAGTCATTAAAAATACATTGTTCGATACCAATTTTTTTATTACACAAACACTGTATATTGTACATATAAAATTGCATTAATACTATATAGTAATAGTCAACATCGAAACTCACCGATTGTTGTAACAATGCTAAATGCTAACAAAAATGCGGACCCAAAGCTCCATCGTTCGTCAACAATTCCTCCGGAGACGTTGAACGACTGGGGAACGTCCCGCATTGCATGCTCAACACGTTCCCAATGAGCAACGAAGCTAGCAAAATTGACACCAAACCTGGGAGTGTCACGACATGTAAAGTATCTTGCATTTGAGGTGTCCGGTGACGAAGTGGCTGCCAATAAACGGTCAAGTCGTCGAAGACAAAGGGCTGCGCTAGAATTAAGGTCCACAACCACGTACTGCTCAAGGCGTTTAAGGCACTCGGCGCCCGCTAATGTATATGCTAGCGTTGAGATTAACATTAACAAGGCCGCTTGCTGTTTGATGGCCTGAAATAAATAATACAATCAAGAGTACATAATAGAATTTTTGAAAAAGAATATGACACTCAGTCATACTCATATACTTTAATTTACCCGATGATGCGGTCGTTTTGCGGCTTACCTTCAGGGTTGCTAGAGGGGTCGCCAACAGCTAATGAGTGTACAGTATGCACAGCAATCACTGGTGACTTCTAATACTGGTCTACGCTCATTTGATATTGGGGACATGATAGCTGGTACCCTACACAAGGAGACTTGTGGGCTAGCGGATACCACCCTCTTCCTCAAGGGGGTACACTTCTACAATATTTGGGGGTAATTTGAAAAACGACCACATCATCGGATAAATCATCAGAACTATATATTAAAGCTACGTGCAAGTGTAGCTTTATTATATAGTTCTGATGCAATTCCAGGATGGTATATTGAAGACATTGCAATGAATTTACATTCCCTATCGCGCGGCTGGACATTCTGTAAGTAACCCTCGTAGTCCGAGTCCATAAACAACTAGTATTTTCATTTCAGGGTAATAACAAATACGAAGTGCGCCTGTCGGCGAATTCCCAACCACCGTAAAAAATTGTACTTTAATGATATTTAAACAAAGAATCAAAAAGCAAAAGCAAAAAGAATTCTACATCTGTGATACAATTTGATATTTGAACAAGCAAAAAAGCCTTGCTATATAATAAAATTGTCAATTCCCAACTACCGTTGGGCCTTTAGTCTACTAAATTCTTGGAAAATACAACAATTCTTGCAGCAAAGCTACAGGTTTTATGAGAAAGAAGAATAACTCATTATGTTTTGCCGTAAAGATATGGTCATCTAATTGTGTTTTTTACCGACATTTGTCTATGCCCAAGCTGACGGTTGCCAATGCGACGGTCCGAACGAATTTTTATTCTTTACTGCATTATGTTTTGTTGTGCTTAATATATAGATTGGCATAATTATTACATAGCTAATTAGGCATTAATATATGAAATTTTGGTTTTTCTTTTGGGTTCATATTAAATTAATTTTGTTCATTTTATCATTGAAGTTCAGTTTTCATGATAGTCGGGAATTCGGGGTGGTTTAGTATTTATTAACTGCTGCAAAATTTTATTTAAAAAAGAATAGAAATTGGTTTGGACCGTCGACACCGCAATCTTCAGCTAGGGTATAATTAAAGATATAGCGGTAAAGGAATAGGGGTACACGAAAACGTTGGGATTTTATATTGCTTGACGGACGCAGTCTTGGTCGGTTCGTTGCACGTCGCTCGATAGACTGCTTTTATTTTCATTTTCAAACAGCGTTTACCAAAGGAGACGGACAAAAAGATATAGCGGTAAAGGCATGGGGGTACACGAAAACGTTTGGATTTTATATTGCTTGACGGACGCAGTCTTGGTCGGTTCGTTGCACGTCGCTCGATACACTGCTTTTATTTTCATTTTCAAACAGCGTTTACCAAAGGAGACGGACAAAAAGATATAGCGGTAAAAGGCATAGGGGTACACGAAAACGTTGGGATTTTATATTGCTTGACGGACCCAGTCTTGCTCGGTTCGTTGCATATCGCCCGATAGACTGATTTTGTTTTTATTTTCAAACAGTGTTTTACCGAAGAAGACTGACAAAAAGATATAGGGGTAAAGGCATAAAGGTAGACCAAAACGTTAGTATTTTAAATCGGTTGACGGACGCAGTCTTGCTAGGTTCTTTGCACATCGCCCGATATGCTACTTTTGTTTTCATTTTCCAACATTGTTTACCAAAGGAGACGTACAGAAACCTATAGGGATAAAGGGATAGGGGTACACGAAGACGTTGGGATTTTATATTGCTTGATGGGCCCAGTCTTGCTCGGTTCGTTGCATATCGCAGATAGACTGCTTTTGTTTTCATTTTCAAACTGTTGTTTTACCGAAAAAGACTGCCAAAAAGATATAGGTGTAAAGGCATAAATGTAGACGAAAACTTTAGGATTTTATATCGGTCGACGGTCGCAGTCTTGCTAAGTTCTTTGCACATCGTCCGATAGACTACTTTTATTTTCATTTTCAAACAATGTTTTACCGAAGGAGACTGACAAAAAGATATAGGGGTAAAGGCATAAAGGTAGACGAAAACTTTAGGATTTTATATCGGTCGACGGTCGCAGTCTTGCTAAGTTCTTTGCACATCGTCCGATAGACTACTTTTATTTTCATTTTCAAACAATGTTTTACCGAAGGAGACTGACAAAAAGATATAGGGGTAAAGGCATAAAGGTAGACGAAAACGTTAGGATTTTATATCGGTCGACGGACGCAGTCTTGCTAAGTTTTTTGCACATCGCCCGATAGACTGCTTTTGTTTTCATTTTCAAACAATGTTTTACCGAAAGAGACTGAAAAAAGATATAGGGGTAAAGGCATAAAGGTAGACGAAAACGTTAGGATTTTATATCGGTCGACGGACGCAGTCTTGCTAAGTTCTTTGCACATCGCTCGATAGACTGCTTTTGTTTTCATTTTTAAACAGCGTTTCAAAGAAAAACACTGACAAAACTTACATCTTTGAGCCGTTTTTTCAAACTCTTTTCTTTTCGCTCTTCTTCTTTCTCAATTACGTCACGTTTCTTTCGCCGCATCGCTCTTTGCATTAAATCCAAGATCTGGAAAAATGATCGCATAGGCCATTTGACCGCTGTGGGATCACTGTTTAGCGAAAGATCAGTATGTATGACTTAAGGAATTGCTCGAAAACTTGGGCGAATTCGTCCTTCAATATTCGCTTTTCCGGTACCCGTTGCGGTAGTGTCGGAAAAGATTAGGTCGAGTACAATTATGCAAGACAGCCATATTTCAACCCAAACAGTTACATCGGAAGCTTTTATCTTTTGCACTGCTTATTTGTACAGGACCTTGGAGTAAAAATGTTCCAGAATTGCGGGATTAACGAGATCGTCAAGTTCAAAAGTAATTTTATATGACCAAAATAGACTCAACTGAATCTGAATCTAGACGCAACCGTGTTTTTTCGCAAAAGTTTGCTCTCCGATCGAAATCAATCCATCACTATGAAACAGGTACCATGTATAATTTTAGGTTCAAGATGCTACAATTATATAATGGATTGTTGATTTCATTATCGCAGTCATAACGCATCCTGGGTAAATGTGATAATAGAATCTTCGTATAAATTACAAATCGCACCAGTACAGTGTGGCCCTAAGATGCGACCAGCACATTCGGGCGGTAACTCAAACACGGTTCCGGTCTTATCAAGACACTGATTTATAGCTTAAGCGTAAGAACACCATAGATGTAAACCACTGCCAAATTACGTGATACTCTCGTTGGCAATTCAAATCACATCGTAGTGGCTACCCTGTCACTAAACCCTACCACGTCTAGACCCCGACGTCTTTTTTTGCGTACGCCAGAGGACATCGTCACTAAACCCTACCACGTCTAGACCCCGACGACTTTTTTGCGTACGCCAGAGGACATCGTCACTAAGCCCTACCACGTCTAGACCCCTACGACTTTTTTGCGTACGCCAGAGGACATCGTCACTAAACCCTACCACGTCTAGACCCCGACGACTTTTTTTGCGTACGCCAGAGGACATCGTCAGTAAACCCTACCACGTCTAGACCCGACGACTTTTTTGCGTACGCCATAGGACGTCGTCATATTAATGTCCGCCTATGAATTGACTATGAGTTGCAATGAAGAATGCGTGCTAATACTCTGGCAATAAGTTGATTGGGTGGCCTAAACAAAATTTGTGGCGATAAAGTAATTATTCAAGCTTTAGCTTGCAAAGTAACAAGACGCATTACAGTTGGAAGCATTCGGAGACCATGCATGTGTGACAAATGTGCCAAACAACGCCTACGTTTAGCATCTAAATTATGTGCCTTAATTCTTTAACGCTGAATTAATTTGTGTATCGTGCAATGCCTGACAGATTGAGATTGTGGCCGTGATCAAATCCTCGTTATGCGTTTGAAACCGACGAACGCAAGCCGCTGAGCTATCTTGGAGCTGTTGCCCGGCTCCGTAGGGAACCTCGCGGAACTACGAAAATAACGGGCGTACAAACAGGCATTAATATACGACAAACTCAGCTAACACAACAGTTCACAGTGTGAGCTGTCCTCATTTGTGGACAAAGGTCCCGGCCTTAAAAAACTGTATAGACCTTTACCACAGTAGATTATAAGTTATGAATGAGTTCATGAAGAGAAATGTCTATATATCATGATACCAACGATCGATGATGGTCGACTCTGCTGAAGAGTATGGATTCTTCAGCTTTTCAATATTATCGCCTCGCCCGCTGATCGCGGTCGTTTTTGTTCTTACCGCTCCCAGGTTTCGAACCAGCAAGTTGGTTGAAAATATGACCCAACCAATCCATCTGCTCATCCAGACCCCTCCATGTTTTCGAAACACTGATTATATAACCGTGCACCACGAAATTCAGATCCCTCCAAGGTTTTCGACCCACCATTTTCAGACCGCTCCCAGGTTTTCGACCCACCATTTTCAGACCGCTCCCAGGTTTTCGACCCAATTTTTCACACCACTCTCATGTTTTCGAGCGATTTTTTCGTACCCCTCCCATTTTTTGGAACCGCGTGTTTATACCCATCTCATGTTTTCGAACCACCTTTTTGGCCCCAGGTTTCCGACCCATAAAAACAACAAACCTTAGTGGGTCGAAAATCTTGTGGGGGTTTGAAAAAGTGGTTCGAAAACATGGAAGGAGTATGAAAAAGTGCATGGAAAACATGGTAGTGGTCTGAAAATGTGGGTCGAAAGCCTGTGAATGGTCTGAAAAAGATGGGTCGAAAACCTGCGAAGGGTCTCAACATAGAGGTTCAAAACCTTGGTGGTGTATAAGTCAGTGGTTTGAAAACCTGGAAGAAGTCTGGATGGGGTGGCCCAAAAAGACGGGTTGGGTGGGTCATGTTTTCGACCCACTTGGTTGGTCAAAAACCTGGGACAAGTAGAAGCGAAAACGACCGACGTACCGAGGACGTTAATATAGAAAATCTGACAAATGTCACACTCTTCAACAGAGTCGACCATCATCGACTCTTGATGATACTGGCGCACCAAAAAATGCATGTTTGCACATGATTAGCTATCAGATGGTTATTACGAAGCAACCTTTTGCTAACCAGTTATACCCACGGAACCACGAAAAGTCTCTTTTGAAGATGAAACGCGCCTATATATTTAATTTGCGTACAAATTCAGATAACGTGTCATTTATAACTCCGCTATTAATTGAGTATATAGAGTAATAATTATATAAATGTAGAACGAGAAACGCGTGTAAAATGAAATGATTTCCAGGCTATAAGATCAACAAAGCCATACTTACCGTCAGCGCATGAAGACTCATCGTCGTCGCTTCGATTTAAATAAAACGAGCAATTTAAGGCAGATAAAATTGAGTGAAATTCGTAAATTGAGTGAAATTAATCGCCTTTTTACTTGATTTCAACAATAAGCTTTAACGCCGATAACATTATAAGGCACGCCAATGAATAGTTGTGTAAAGTATCAATTTGGTTTCAGTAAGAAATTAATTATAGACTAGAAATGAAGAGTAGCGGCGGTCTTTTTCTTCTCATGAATAGGCACTAGTTATTCAGAAACAGAAGGGTTTATTTGAAATACAGGATCTCGTAATATTGTTAAGCGAAAAATTTATTGTACCACAATGTTTTACACTGCATAAGCGTAGGTTCTCATCATTGGCTACATCATCAATTTTAATACTTTGATAAAAAATATATGGCATGATAACGAAGAAAATTCTATATAATTCTGTCTGTGTTAACGAAGTGTACCTAATGCTGTGACAAAATGTTATATTTTCCGTTTTGCGGTACACGTTTAGTCGCCACAGAAAAACAGTTGTCACAATTTTCTATATTCAGCCTTGCAAGTCAGCAGTGGTGCCGCCACCAGACAAATAATGCATTGGGCGCACTAAACCAAACTTAATAACACAAAAATCTTTGGACAAAAATTGAAAATTTGTGTCAACCGGTACAGTCGAACATAATAAGGCTATAGGAAAGAATGTACAGCATAATAGTCTACAAGGGTTTATCATGAACACTTGAAGACTATTATGCTGTGGACTCATTCATATAAAATTATCACGTTCGACTGTACTATATGAACATAATAAGGTTATACGAAACAGTCTACAGTATAATAGTCTTCAAGGGATTATCACTTACTCTTGCTTGAAGACTATTATGCAGTAAACTCTTTCAGATAACTTTATTATGTTCGACTGTACAAGTTGAACATAATAAGGTTATATGAAATAGTCTACAGCATAATAGTTTTCAAGAGTCCATGATGATCCATTGAAGACTATTATGCTGTAGACTATTTCGTATAACCTTATTATGTTCAACTTGTACAGTCGAGAACATAATAAAGTTATATGAAAGAGTTTACTGCATAATAGTCTTCAAGCAAGAGTAAGTGATGATCCCTTGAAGACTATTATACTGTAGACTGTTTCGTATAACCTTATTATGTTCATATAGTACAGTCGAGCGTGATAATTTTATATGAATGAGTCCACAGCATAATAGTCTTCAAGTGTTTATGATAAACCCTTGAAAACTATTATGCTGTAGGTTCTTTCATATAACCTTATTATGTTCAACTGTATCGGTTGAACATAATAAGGTTGTATGAAAGAACCTACAGCATAATAGTTTTCAAAGGTTCATCATGGACTCTTGAAGATTATTATGCTGCAAACTTTTTCATATAACCTTATTATATTCGACTGTACTGGTTGAACATATTAAGGTTGTATGAAAGAACCTACAGCATAATAGTTTTCAAGGGTTCATCATGGGCTCTTGAAGACTATTATGCTGCAAACTTTTTCATATAACCTTATTATATTCCACTGTACTGGTTAAACTATTAATGTTGTATGAAAGAACCTACAGCATAATAGTTTTCAAGGGTTCATCATGGGCTCTTGAAGACTGTTATTCTGCAAACTTTTTCATATAACCTTATTATGTTCAACTGTGCCAGCTGAACATAATAATGTTATATGAAAGGGTCTACAGCATAATAGTCTTGAAGGGTTCATCATGGACAATTTAAGACTATTATGCTGTTGACTCCTTTATATAACATTATTATGTCCGACTGTACCAGAAGAACATAATAAGATTATATGAAAGAGTTTGCAGCATAATAGTGTTCAGGAGTCCATGATAAACCCTTGAACACTATTATGCTGTGGACTCCTTCATATAACATTATTACGTTACACTGTACCAGTTTAACATTATAAGGTTATACAAAACAACCTACAGCGTAATAGTCTTCAAGGGTTCATCATGGACTCTTGAAGGCTATTATGCTGTGGACTCCTTCATATAACTTTACTATGTTCGACTGTACCGGTTGAACATAATAAGGTTATATGAACCTACAGCATAATAGTTTTCAATTGTTCATCATGGACTCTTGAAGACAATTATGCTGCAAACCTTTTCATATAACCTTATTATGCTCGACTGTACCAGCTAAACATAATAATGTTATATGGAAGCGTCTACAGCATAATAGTCTTCAAGGGTTCATCATGGACACTGGAAGACTATTATGTAGTGGACTCCTTCATATAACTTTATTATGTTCGACTGTACCGGTTGAACATAATAAGGTTATATATATGAAAGAACCTACAGCATAATAGTTTTCAAGGGTTCATCATGGAGTCTTGAAGACTGTTATGTTGCAAACATTTTCATATAACTTTATTATGCTCGACTGTATCGGTTGAACATAATAATGTTATATGGAAGGGTCTACAGCATAATAGTCTTCAAGTATTTATGATGAACTATTGCTCTTTGCGTGCGGGAGTGGTGCAGCAACTATAACGTCGACAACAACCAATGAGATTAAAAAAGGAGGAGTGCACCAGTGAATCCTATTGCTTTTTTATATGATTGGTTGTATGCCAGGTGCCAGCCGATTTCCTTCAAAAGAAATTTGGAAGTTGTAGCCAGTGCCCCCCCAGAGTACAGGTGATACCAGCTGGAATACCTCGGAAGGAGTAATCCGAAAAACGACAACACCGTCGAATAAAGGAAAGTACACCAGTATGACTGAGTGTCATACTTTTCTACAAAATTTTCATAATCGACTCGTGCTAGTTGTTACTGAAGTAAAAAAGACAGTCACCAGCGAACGTTGAACTATGTGATGTACGCTTGGTAGTAAATAGTATGGTATATGCGATGAGTTAAATGAGAAATTTGATACAATTTTGCTGTCTGATTGTAGATGAGTAAAATTAGTTTGTATAGAGAATATTAATACAATATATTACATAACATGTATTTCCACAAATTCTATCACAACACTTAATGGGACAGGACCAAATTGTAGCTAAAAATTACTTCTAAGGTTTGTCTCATCTCGAGTGAATGTATAAGTTCACAGGTGCATATCTATGTCCGCTGTGGAAGCCGTTTATCAGTTTTGCCCACCCCAGTTTAATTTCAGCTTGTTAAGGCGAAGTATATCACAGCAGCGTGCATAGTGAGCCTGTTTAGTTAAAGGAATCAAATGCTATAACACGGTGAAGGGCTTGGAATTCCTATCATGAACTTTCAATGTACGCTTAACGTTATAATTACACATGTGTTCACCCTGCAAGCAAGGACTCTGGGAATCCTTAGCTCCAAAAAGCAGCCTCGACATTCAGGGCGGTAGTGTTTGCTAGCAGTACATAGGTAAGATCACGAGCGCCCCAATACAACTAGTCTCACTTCCGTACTATTTAAATATTATATCTCGTTTATAATATTTGAAAATATCGAACAATAGTAAAATTTGATAGCTAAATTTCGTTTTGCTTCATTTTAAATGAAATTGGATAAATGCTAAAGATATGCATCACGCACGCCACTTTTTACATGAATACTTAACTGTTGAGGCCGTGCACTGTGGCCGCAGTATATACCCAGAACTGTGCAATGACACGAAGGCTTATAAACGCACTGTCTAGGAAAGGTGAAACAATCTCACAGCTTGATAAGCGGGATTAACAAAAACCCAAAACTATTTAAAGTGCATTATATTATATGTAAGCTTATGGTAATAGTTGTTCATCACCATTGCTTTACAAAGACACAGTAACCTAGTCACTTAAAATGTAATGTTGAAAAAATTTCAGCACAAAATTTAGTGATGTCCTGCGAAGGAACGACAAGTATATGTAAAAAAGAGATAACATTTGTTGCCGTTGTGCGCTGTTCCAAAGCGATGACAAGCAGTATTTACATGAGTCCAAAAGTTATACGTAACCACTTAAAACTAATTCTTTGGCAACTCATAACTTTACCTACATTTGAGAGGCGTAAAAAGTGAATTATTATAAGGCGTTATTCATTTACAGGTCAATTCGACACACTGTATATTTTTTGCGTCGTTTGCATATTGCAGCTTTGTCCGGTCTTGGTGTCTGCTACCATGCATTATGCGGCGTTCACGTTATAACGTCCCCGCTGTTTGGAACAGTACCTCCCCCTGTACTCGCGAGCCTACCGTATAGTTAATCCGGGTCATACCCATCCCGTTAATGTATTTCTAAGGGTGTTTGACACATCACTAGCTACTATGTTTTTCGTTGCAGTGTTGTACACACCATTAGCTACCAATTTGGTGCGAATTAACAGTAACAGCCACCGTCTTTAGGCAATGCGGCGTATTAGTCAGTTGTGCTGTGTAGTTTTCTTTAAAATCTCAATATTTTTGTCTAACCATATGCATGTTGATGAGATAATGTCGCGCAGCGTCAACAAAAATACAAAAAAAGACACGGTGTGCTTGACACCGTGCAAAAGTGGCAGTACCCCTAACTAGCAACCCTTGAAAAAATCTGAAAATAACAAGGGGGTGTCTAAGACACACTGTTGTCGACAGCGTGCTTGCCACTGTATGGTGTACATGGGTTCCAAACGTTGGGTACATTATAATATCAACGCCGCGTTAGTGTTTCTAATGCTATTTTAAGATAGTATACATGGGCAATTTACTGTCAGCAATGGTATGGTGCATAAGCATTAAAAATTTTCAAAAAAGTTACATTTGCTAAATTTTTTTTGCGCTGAGGAATTATTGGTTTTGTTACATTTGCTAAATTCTTTTTTGGCTCGGGTTACTAAGGAAAGTTGGGGTTTTTACAGTTGCTAAATTGTTTTTCGCTAGGGTTACGCTGAAGAATGATTTGTTTTGTTACATTTGTTAAATGCTTTTCAGCTCCGGTTTGCCCTAATGAATGTTGGGTTTTATTACCGTTGCTAAATTCTTTTTGGCTAGGGTTACCTAAAGAATGATGGGTTTTGGTACATTTGATAAATTCTGTTTTGGGCTCGAATTATCCCAAGGAATGTTGGGTTTTGTTTAATCTGGGGCCATATACACCGTGCTGTTACTCTGTTACTTATACATCTTATGCAATGTGTTTTGCATGTGCTAATTCACGAGTCTTTTTCAGTTGGCATGTGGACTCCAGCGGTCGCGTTCAAAAGTATACCGTCATATTTTCCGGTTAATATCCGCATGTTGACGATTTTACATACGGTATATAATGTTCACAAATACAAGAGCCAAAGTATGACCATATTTCCACCTGTCCGCCATACCTGTTTCTAAAACATGTGCGACACTACGCCAACACACTATAGGTTATTTCCAAAAGATAAACATATGATTGCATAAAAATCAAACGCTTTAATCTATCTTTTATATACCATTCGATCCGCATTGACGACCTCGTCGATTCCGTTGAAATAATCAGCGCGATCGGTTTTCGCTTAGGCTTAGACAAAGGCTTAGGCTGAGCCTAAGTAGTGTTGAACAGCCGCCGGATTTTTCGTTGACCGATCGGCCGTAAAATTTTGCGGATGGCCTTGGGCGGTCCGGCTGACCAACAAATAGATATAAGGGTCGGCCGGTAGAACGGCTACCCGCTATACCAGCCTATCTGCCAGGCCAAAAGCCTGTGGCCGTTGCGACACTAGGCCGGCCGGCCGGCGCCTCAATGGCTGGCTGCCGACTTTTCTGGTCGGTGCCCAACACTATATACACCATCTGTTCTACTATATATAGCAGGCATGTACCATATACCACTGGATGATATGGTGTAAGACTATTGAGGGACAAATCTTTCACATGGGTGTCCGTTATAACGTAAATGTACCTATATTATTAGATTTTTGAATCACATAAACGATGCTGAATAGTTCTCGGCTCATTAATAAACTTAAATCTAACCTTTATCGTAAACTTCGATCACTAAATATCCCCTAAATTATCCGTAGGGCAACGTCAAGGCTTTCGCCGCTTCATTTTGTATTAAGCTGTTCCCTTTTTTGATTTTGTATTAAGCTTTTATGATATATACATGATGATCTTATTGTTTACTTGGACCGCATTAACTTGGAGAGTTGCGACTCAAAGCCATGGTGCAATAATCAGTCTCATGCACTATCTATTCTATTATATACTGTAGATATCTACTGTGTTCCACTGTATGATATGGTGTTGACTATTGGCGGAAAAAACTACTTCTTCATTGGTGTCCTTTATAACGTAAACGCCGCATTATATTAATCGTTTGAATGATACAAACGGTGCTGATGATTTCTCGGCATATTAATAAACCTGAATCTAATCTTTATCGTAAACTTGGATCACTAAATGTCCCCTAAATTATCCATAGGGCAACGTCAGGGCTTTCGCCGCTTCACTTTGTACTAAGCTGTTCCATGTTTTGAATGATATAAAAATGACAATCATCCTGTTTACCTGGAGAGCTGCGACTTGAAGCCACGCGCGATAATCAGTCTCATGTACTATCTATTCTATTAGACAGTGTAGGCATGTACTGTGTACCACTGTATAGTAAGGTGTAGACTATTGGTGGACCAAACTACTTCCTCATGGGTGTCCATTATAACGTAAACACCGCATTATATTAATCGTTTGAAAGGTATAAACGGTGCTGTTGAGTTCTCGGCAAATTAATAAATGTAAATCTAACCTTTAACGTAAACTTCGATCACTAAATGGCCCCTAAATTATTCGTAGGGAAACGTTAGGGCTTTCAGCGCTTGACTCTGTCCTAAGCTGTTCGCTTTTGTAAATGATATAACATGACGATCCTCCTGTTTAGGCAAGCTTGTTCCCACACCCACATCACATACCCTAATTCTACCCTATGTAAACAAAATTTACGTAATAAGAGACATCAAACATTTATAATTGTGTCAGAAGTAAAAGCCCAAGCTAGCATCGGCATCACAAAAATCAAAACATTTGAGGTAACTTTAGGGCGCTGCCGACCCGAGCTTTCGGTCGTGATAACGCGGTACTAGAAGTAGAGACAGATCCGGCCCAAATCATCCAATATGAAGTTTCAAATTACTTTGTCGGTTTGACGGACAGCTTACTTGTCAGTGATCGCAATTCACCTAGATGATGCGATTGACATCTTGATGAAAGAGTAATGCGGTAAAAACAAACACACGTATATACATATAACAATGGAACCGTTGCACATCATCACCAGATGCCCAGTTTTTTTTTCCTAAAATCGTTCCTCAAATATATATTCTGAGGAAACTGAACCTCGATTGATAGCCGCGTACCCTTGAGACATTCCAAGTTCAAACTTACGCCGTCAACACGTACATACCAAAATACATGTAGCTGGTTCAAAAGTAAAACGTTTGACTAAATGACCTTACGTTTCTTTGTGTTGAACGCAAACAAAAACCTACCAACCAACACTATTTTCCCACATTATCCTATAAAGATCTATACCTAGATAGAAACACCGTTGAAATATGGCCATAAACGTAATTCAAATATGACGCATAACAATTATGCCTAAACAGAGACAACCACTACCCTGGGAGCACTCGTGACTTATAACCGTAGCCAAAAAACAATGTGTGCTGGCTTAGTCGACTCTGCGTAAAGAAATAATATGCACCAAATATACTGCAACGTATTTCTTTAATATTAATTATATCGAATTAATAAATTGAAACTGTTGGCACATTGAAAATGTTAGGAAAACAGATTAGCGTAGGTAGTAGCTCTTAGCAAACTACAATTAGAAGCAGTAGTAAAAAACTTTTTTCGTATGGTGCATCACATGGTGGTTATTACGACGTTTTACAAACGATGGGACAATCGAAAAAAATGGTTTTTAAATAAGTTTTTTGAGAGAAAATGTCTTCTCACAGCAAGTCCGAAGAGCTCGAAATGAGTTTCAAACTGCAATTTCTGGTCCGAGATTTATGCAATCTCCATTTTCATGGAAGTTTCTGAGTTTCATGGAAGTTTCTGATAAGTTTCTGAGTTTCTGAGATTTCTAAATTTCTGAGTTTCTAAGTAACGTTTTCCTGTTCCAAGTACATGGGCTTTCCAATTATTGATGGCGTTGCTATGAAAAACAAAATTATGATTACATGTAATGAGTAGATTTGAGTAAGCTCGCGCATACTAAATTTTTTTCTTATGATTTATACACAGATAAGCATCTTTGCCTGAACTAAAAGGAGAGCAGGACATAGGTGTCTGCAAGCAATTCAAAATGGGGGAAGGGGACCTGCAACTTAAACTATACCTAGTACCAAGAGTGCATTAGAAAAGAGTATGACACTTCCCTGCACTCACACGTAAACACGTGTTTGATGATACGGGCGTTTTCGGCCTGACTCTCCTCCCCAGTTTCTTCGGAGGTCTAGATGCACTGACCTCCCAGTTTCTGGTGGTAGCTCGGACTCTCCCCAGTTTATCATCAAACACGGGCTAACATGTGAGTGCAGGGAAGTGTCATACTCTTCCCTAATGCAGTCTTGCTAGTAACAGGTATCCACGTGTGTGATGGTATGTACGGTCAGCTTGATTAATTAGCCGATAATATTTAGTTGAATTAAAAATAGTCATTTGTTACAACGACGTGAAGTAGCAATATTATCACCATTTGATGAACAACTATAAGAAAGCCAGTATGTGCACAAGAGTTTACGAAAGAAACCAGTAGTTTTTGTTTTGCGAGTTTTTAGTTCGTTGATTTAGGTGCTACAACATGTTCCAAGAATCATCAATTTGAAAACTAACGAAAATATCAGCAGCTGCATTCATTGCAATGGATTGGTTCTAGTGGTCGTTTTAAAGTTATATGAACTCACGGTAAGCCATGACTCAAATTTTGTTTTGCTTTTGAACGCAGGGTCTTGAAAACAGTACGGCACATATTTGCAATCCTTCGCGGAATCTAGTCAATACGCAGCTGTTTTGTATAGATCGCCGCTTTTAGAGTGAATTGATGGACTCAATATACCGAATTACTATAAAATCATTTGAGCAGAAAAGCGAGGCTATATCGTCTGAGATATTGCCATTGGCATTTAAAATTGTGTGCTATCCCATTTGTTTATCAAGATGTCCAGCTCGACCACGTGTGTATGAATTTTCAGGAATTGTTTCCGTGAAATATTATCTTTGTGTATGTAGCAAGTGTAAAGCTTTGTTTTTAGAATGTTAACGATTTTGAAACTTCTGTGAACTGACTTGGTGCAAAACTAAAAAAATCGTGTTTTTCTATGCCTACCTTAGTAATGAACGGTATATCTTACTATAATTTGGATCAACTTAATGCTAATTTGACGCGAATCAGAAAATTACCTAATAATCAAATTCGATGATAAGTTGGGCAGCAACATAAGCTCCCCACAAAATTACATGCTAAGCAGAAGCACAAGATTTTTTGAATAACCTAGACATCAAAATTCTGAAGTGCAAAAGGTTTTGTTATCATGTTGCGTTAATATTCTTATTGAGCTAAGTTCACCCGCCTCGATTTTCGAACATGGAGCTATTAACATATGAGCACATCATAGCTATCCCGCATCCACAGCCGGTATTCAGCCCACCGTACCACCCAATTGGACCCTCACAAGTGAATGGGCCTTTCATAAAATAAAATTTTTTTCTGCAACATAAAATCTATTCGAATAGGACGAGTTACGGGTTCAATATTTTCAAATTTGCAGTCATTATACTCTAAGACCCATCACATTTATGAATTTTTTCAGTTATATATACTTCGATCATACTAGCGTCTGTTTCCATAGAATATGTTTCCAGAAAATTTCTTTTAGAAAATGAAATACTATGGTTAAGGGACATCGCCAAGGGATGCGGGAGACACTAGGTTGCACCATAATTTGGAACCGTCTAGGCATACCATCGGTTGTGGGGCCACTCAAAAAGAATTACAAATTTTAGTCAAGAACATTTATAAATCATCGTATATGAAAGAATATGTTAATAATGGATATTCAAAAGATTACCCAGTAAAGTAGCAGGAAAGACTGTAGACTCTAACAAAACTGTTTTTATATTATCCTTAGGTTCAAATAGATTTTGATGAGACCACGATGCTGGCTCGTATGCTTTGACATGAAAGCTTAAGATATAGAATTGCTATAGCATTCACCCGGCTCAGAAACAACATAGAACAGATTTCTTTTTGTCTTAATGCATAATAAACGCTCACGTTTTAGAGAATTTAAGGCACTGCAGTGACTCAATAACATCATTCACATGAATAATATTCATTCAACAACGTAATGATACGGGCACTATAAAAATAAAATATATACATAATTTGGTCTCAAAATTAAGTATAAGAAGTAAATTAGCAATATTCACTCAATTACCAATTTTTCTTCATTATAATAAGCAATTCTGCTCATCCTAATTTAGTGTAATCGCTCAATTTACCACATTTACACGAATAATATTTATTCAACAACGAAATGGTATCAAGGGTACCATCGAATCGAATTATAAACATAATTTGGTCTCAAAGTTAAACAGATCATAAGAGACTATAAAAGCAAAACAAAGACATGTAAAGCAACATTTTCATTGGTAAAATAGCAATTACAAGCACGCGTTGGATTAAGCTGTAATTTATTCACAAGTGGTATAACTAAACTTAAACAGTAAAAAAAGGCATCGCTATAATAATGCAGGAGCTGGAAACTACCGTACAACGGAAGGAACAATGTGATGATTGAGTCTTCCTGTACCTGTAGTAAGAAAGAAATGAATGAAAATAAATAGATATGTTCTGCCAGAAATCCGAGAACATGAGGCAGGTGAGAAGCCAAAAAAGACATAAAACTTGGTTTGCCCTTTCCAAATGAGGAATAAACATATGAATCCTTGCAATTCGCACTGTCAAAAGTGTTATATATATGATAAGACTACCTACTAGATTTAATCACTATTTACAATACTGAATTCTTATTTTCTGCGTTTAAAAGTTTTATTCCCAACTACCATTGGCTATTTACCGGTCTAAATTCGAGAAAATACGCTATATTTATACCAAATCCACAGCTCTTATAGGAAAGGAACATAAGCTATTACATTATTTTGTAGCAAAAATAGTTATATACATCCAAGTTTATAGCATTGGTTGAGTTATATGTTGTGGCGGCGATTATGTGTTAATTACTTAGATAGGTCTCCAGTTTTAGTTTTTACATTAAATAAAGTTGAATATTAACGGCAGTTGGGAATACGCCTAATTAAAGGCGTTTAAGACACCATGTGCTTTAAATTAATCGCATTAGCCACTGCCCGGTTGCCTAGTCAATCACTTTTACGTTAAATTCTACAGCGACCACAACACCATGGATTTCACTTAAGCTTACTAACCACACATCCGGCTCCCTATTCAATCATTTCTAGTTTAAACTCCAAGGCGACTTCAATTTGAACGACAACATCATTAACTTAAATTAATCATATTAGCCACACTACCGGCTCGCTAGCGAATAATTGTTACGTAAAGTTACAATGCGACCCCAATAACAAGGCGGACAATAAATGAAGTATATTAGAACACCACCGGCTTCGTTGTTAGTCACTGTTTATGCTACCAAATCAATTCAACCGCAACCACACCGTCGTGAGTCATATTATTCATACAAGTGACACACTCAAACCCAGCTACTTTTGTGAATCATTTTTACGCTAATGTAAAAGGCCATCCCAACATTACCGTGGACCCCTAAATATTGTTTCTTTCAGTCATTTTACTTGATGCAATTGGTAAATCATACAAAATATTGACTCCACAACATTGTATATATACATGTCTACAAATCTATAAGTATATTATAAAACAGTTTGTACTTTGAAGGCAAACGGGTTATATGCAATCAAGTTTATGTTAGTTATGCAAACAAGTTCATATAATAACCATAGAAGACACTACATATATAATGAGTTACAAAATTGTTGTACACTAAATTAACGCCTGCTGGACCTCCTTTTATTAAGCGAGTCTAAACTGTTGGAATCCTTTTACCACAGCCAATCATGACGTACCTTACGATCGGCTTGAAGGTATTTATAAAGATAGACTCCATTTTCAAAAGTACAAGTGTTTTTGTCGCCAAAAACGCAGTGGATCTTTTTCCACAATATGTGACCTAGAAATTAGGTCAAGTACCGGGACTTCTTCTAAACTTCTTTAGATGCAACACAGCATGAACTCGAGATTTCCGGGGAGAACCTGGTTTTTCAGTTCGAATAAAATACACATTTCAGCTTGGCCTTCGGACCACAGCCCAAAAGGATACGGATATAATCTGCAATTATGCAAAAGAAATTACGCTTAATGTGCTTCCACTCCAATAAGTTAGTTACATAAGCTGCCAAATACAAACCATGGAGTTACGCTTAGGTTACGTCGTCGTCATTAATCCAGTGTTGTCTAAGTTGAGTTTGGAAGAGATACAGTGAATGTCAATGTCTGCAATGTGTCGAGGTTTGCATTTTGCATGGGCTACATGCAAGTGAGTGCATAACAAGCTATAATCCAAATAAAAGGACTTACGATTTCACAGATGATTCTTTGTTATGTTTGATTAAAATAAATCCCCGTTTAATTAAGCCTGGCTTTATAAAGTTGTATCGGCTACAAACAGAGAGTTTAAAACGTGAATATCGTTGGAAGAATAAAAAAGACCTTTCAACTATTGAACCGAGGTTCATGCGTTCAGAATTCTAGTAGGATCGGGTCAGTAAATAACTAATTACATGCATGATGATCATACTTTGATTTCAACATATGCTGCATCATATCGGTACCTCCGCGTGAATAATATATATCATAAAATGTATTAGAATTTGAACATTCACTCATAAAGCGTAATTAAAGCAATTCGTCGCATTATTTGAACAAAAACCTTGTGCATAAAAATTATATATCAGATGATTCCAATAAAGAATTGACAACAAATCTTTTGTTTGAGAGAGCTAAAATAATAGTACCAAAGTCAAGCAGAAAAATTCAAAAATATCTTACACATAAAAATATTTATAAAAAACATGTTACAATGATCCAAAGTTAGGAATTTCAGTGAGCAAGGATATTATCGTTAACAACAGCAATGTACAAAACTAATATAAGCTGAACAGCCATGCATTACCCTACCATGTCCAATTGTTTTATGGTTGAACGATGCGTCTGTTTAGAGCTTGAGAAGAAAATTCGGACCGGTTTTGCCCGGATTATTCCACGTGTAGGTGCTATGACCTAAATGTTAGCCAAATGACTTGTCATTTTGGATTGAAGTATCTACTAATGTAGGCAGTTTAGGAATTTCAGTGAGCAAGGGTATTATCACAGCAATGTACAACACTAATATAAGCTGAACAGCCATGCATTACCCTACCATGTCCAATTGTTTTATGGTTGAACGATGCGTCTGTTTAGAGCTTGAGACAAACATTCGGACCGGTTTTGCCTGGATTATTCCACGTGTAGGTGCTATGACCTAAATGTTAGCCAAATGACTTGTCATTTTGGATTGAAGTATCTACTAATGTAGGCAGTTTAGGAATTTCAGTGAGCAAGGGTATTATCACAGCAATGTACAACACTAATATAAGCTGAACTGCCATGCATTAACCTACCATGTCCAATTGTTTTATGGTTGAACGATGCGTCTGTTTAGAGCTTGAGACAAACATTCGGACCGGTTTTGCCTGGATTATTCCACGTGTAGGTGCTATGACCTAAATGTTAGCCAAATGACTTGTCATTTTGGATTGAAGTATCTACTAATGTAGGC
>JASANE010023064.1:0-18798 GCA_030248225.1 Trileptium ribeirensis
CATTAATCACCCTCCAGATGACGTCACGTGACCCGGGGTAATTAATCATTATTTCTCCTAAAAATTTGACAGGTGATTAATCATCTGGAGTAGAACCCCCCTTTTTCCTACTACTGATATATGCATTGTAGCTGTTCGTTATGCTGTTGTGTATATATAATATGAAATTTAGTTTTCTATTGTACTTACAGTAGTACTACTAAATATATACATAATCATCCAATATATATGCAAAATATGCTACGATTGCGGAAGTATTTTTGTATTAAATTCCCCCTAAATGCACACACCGATCCCCTAACTAAGGGACCGGTTGTCTAAAACAGGAGCGACACTGTTAGCCAACAATTATTCATGCACTGCTGGAGGAATTAACATTTTTATGCTATCATGAACTTACGCATCTTTCTTGTGAAAAAGTACCCAATATCTGGCATTCGGTATATATACTATAATAATATATTTTGTATTTGCACCTGCCTTTTCCACATCCGATCTCGTGTTCTTATCGTCCAGCCGTATAGCTAAGTCTAAGCAAGCATTTCATGGGTGGTCCTTCACATTTTTCCTTGGTCATCAATCACATCGTAGCACGCAGCACTGTACGGTAAACTGGAGGAAGCTCGACCCTATCGCAACATACAAGCCTTATTTACAGATTTGGATACCTAGGTCGAAGATACACAAAGATGAATAGCTACTACGGCTTACGGTATCTACCAAAGTTAGTTTCGGGTGCTCGGGTAGTATAGTCTGGTCAAGCACTCGGATAGCGAATTACTAACCGATGCTTGTAACTAGTAGCTATATGCGTGAAATCCAATAAAATTGCGTCAGTAGATTTGGTATAATGTTTGGTTATCTAGAATCTAGCACGACTATTTCTAACCTTTTTAGATGTTTTCATTGGGTTTAGGGTCAATAAACCTGATTGCCAGAATGTAGTCTGTCTTCAGTATCTTGGTTATATATTGTGTAAAGGGTTAGTAAATGTTCTACGTACAGGCTTTTTGGGACTCTGGATACTGGTTTAGCTACATAGAGAGTAGCATATATACTTAGTGTGTTTTCAGTAGTTGTTTTCGATAGATTTTGGTTTACATAGGTTTTAGTGCAGTATACACCAAAAAGAAAGCCTGTACAAGATGATTCAGAAAAATACCCCTTGATGAAACCACGCTCGCTCCGTTTCTGGGAGTGGCTGGCAACTCCTCGATTATTGCGTGCGTGGATTCCGGGGGGATGGGGTGAAGTGGCAACCCTCCATTTAGCCTTAGCATAGGGATCATATTGGCACCTTAAAGACGACACACTGTGCACATAGCTGACCCCCTTCACCTTAACTTTGGCCACAACAATTATATTAGATGCGATAGCAAACAGATGAGCGCGCAGAGCGAAATAACATTTTAAGGAATTGATGCGAGACAATGATAACTTGTTAATTCTTACACAAGGTGCATTATAGGGAAACTCGGATGACCGTAAAAATTTACCACGATGTTAGCTCCAATGTTGTTGTTTCAAGCATAGGTAACTTTTTGAGAGCAAGAAATTAACAAATAAGAAGAAAGGTGTACTGATTATGATAATATCAGACATGCTGACGCTCCTAAGTGTTACGATGTTATCCTGAGGCGGCCGAGAGGCAGTAGAGGTTAGTTTTCCTCGGAAGAGGGGAAGTATATATTTCGGCCACCCCATGTAGTTTTTGGATTCTACACGTATTTTTGTGCTTGGCTAAAAATAGGCCATTTTCTGCGAAGCGTAGCGAACTAAAAATACCAAAATTTTTGCCCCGCGGGGCTACGCATTGTGCCGAGCTACACGAAAGCATTGCGATGCTAAATCGCAATAGTGACCACGAATGGCGCTTACGAATTACCGCCGGAAACGACAGCTAACTCGAACCATTGTCAATGCTCGTTCACCTGAAAAGCGCAAGGTTTAGTTAAAGGTATAATAGTGATGCCTGCGGAAATCAATTTTGAAATCCGTAACTGATTTAATAAAAGAACAACCTAAGCGTAAGCATCTAAATAGGACTCCCATATTACATATCCTATTAATATGATTGTACGCGCGTCAAGAATGATTACTGAAAAAATTCCTGTACAAGTCGGCATCAAAACACTTTTGAACTTGAACAATATCTCTAATCCAACGTGGCAACATGTTAATAATCGATGAACGTTGATATCTGGAATCGACAAGTAAAATAGCAGCATAATCGTTTTTGTGTCTAATCGCACGACCAATACTCTGATTAACCGCTTTCATGCATGCGTTTTCGTAAAACTGTCGGCCCGCCGATGTTTCACTTGGTTTAGTACACGACGATGTTGATTTGCAAGCAGCCATAGCCGTAAGATAATTCATTTTTTCCTAAAATATAAAATAAGCATTTCAGGTTATATATACTGGCTACTCGCGAAGGCGGAGAAAACGGGACTTTTTCAAGGATTTTCGTAATGTTTGGCGGTCGCGATTACCGTATTTAATGTTCCAGAATAAAAATTATGCACTGGAAATACAATATCACAGCTCCAAACGGTAGGAACTTTAGTTCTTAATCCCATGACAAAAAGACGAAGATTTCAACAACTTTTCGTACAATATTAAATATATAAAATTGTAAATCGAAACGTTATTTTTTCACACTGAGCACCCCTAGCGGTCACCCTGTTTGACGCATACTATGTCACTACAAAGTTGCTAATGCGGTCTTCAATAATTTCTAAAACCTATATGTCATTTCTAGACATATGGTATTAACAGGATTAAAAATGTAGCAACATTTAACCGATATAACATAATAATCGAGACACCCAATAGGGGTTCAAAATAATAAAACCGACGTGGATAAAGCATTAAATAACCATGTATACAGGGTGTCCCATAAATAACGTTCCTGCATCAAAGTGACCTAGCACGGCAAATAATACACATACATGGTTTCGTGAAATGATCCATGTCTAAAAACGTTTTGGTATGCAAGTATTCTCACTTACAACTTAGCTTTTTGATGAATAACATTAACCCTAAGTGCCAACCTGGGCACCTCCAAGGTCAATGCATTCTACCAGTCGAAAACGCACACTTCGGCGGACTCTTCCAACTATGTCAGGCTCCAGAAGGCAGACCTCTTCCGGTACACCCTGTTCCAAGCATAACGGTGATTGTGGATTGCGTTTGTATACATCCTCCTTCAATACTCCCCACAGAAAAAAGTCAGGAGGATTAAGATCAATAAAGGCACGACATCCTGCATAAAATGAAGTCTGTCTATATTTAATAACTATTGAGTATTAGGGTAAAATTCATTTCGCAGCATCAGGTAGCTGTCTGCATTCACAGTACTATATAAAAAGAACGGCTGAAAATACAGCAGACCACATGTCGTCCCATACTGTCAGACCAGGGGCATTCATATGGCGTTCGATAGTGTTTTCGGGTAGACCAAATGACTTCGTCATCTAAGTCCGGATCATCGTCGAGATGCTGGCTAGTCCAAATTGGGTGGGAGCCCTCCGGCCATTTTCGGCTGCCCCCGGCAAAACGGAGGTACCGCCCCGGCTCAAAGCCCCTGCTGAGAAGAACAAACGTGTAAACGCGACAAAATCCGGCAAAAAATTGGCCACCGGAAAAATCCGGCAACCCCCGGCAGGTAAGCCGGGTGCCCCCGGCTATGATTTCCGACGTTTGGACTAGCCAGAGATGCTGTATCTATTTTTCACAAAATTCAACCCTGTGATCATGATTATCCTCATTAAGAAAATGAATTAACGCTGGTTTAAAAGGTTTTAGAACCAGGCTCCTAAGAATTCGAAGAACAGTCTTATTTTGCTAATACCGGTTTCTACAGCACAGCAACAATTGACTTTGTCGGCCTATTGTCAAAATGATAAAAAATATCAGCTATCGCAGCATCACGAGATACCGTCGGTGCTCTCCCTGTTCGAGGCAAGTCAGCTATGGAACCGGTCATATCAAACCTTTTGTTAAGTGAAGAAATAATGATATAATTATGATATGGGAACTGTGAAGACGAATGCATAGACCATTGCCGCACAACTTCACAGCTATTTTGTTTTAACTGAATGAAGCCTTACTGCAGTTATTCGATCAGCAAAATTCAGTTGAGTATCAGCCATTTTGTTATACGTAGATAGTTATAATGGTTATAATTCCTAAAAAGTATGAGGGTTTTAAGCATATTGCGATTCTCAGCAAGAGTTTGATGTTGGTGTTTACTTGTGGGACACCCAATATAACCCATCGTTCAAACCCAACAAGCAGGAAACTAAGATTGTTAAAATTGAAAAATTTCACCATTTCATTGTATTTATATACTGGCTCATTTCACTGCTCGAAAGCGGCTGCTCTGGTAAACAATGCACTGGGCTCTCTAAATCGGGATGGGAGCCTGCTGGCAGGTTTTGGTTCCGCCTGATACAAAACAGATACCTTCCGGTTCTGGCTAGTTCAAAGTGGGGGGGCGGGCCCCCGGCAAAAATTCGGGTACCCCGCGGCTCAAAGCCCCTGCTGAGAAAAATTAACGTTTAAACGCGACAAAATCCGGCAAAAAAAATTGGCTCCCCTGCAAAATCCGGCACTCCGGTTCACCACCTCTTGACAAATTTTTATGTTTCCAATCGGTCCAAAGTACATAAAATTTGCACTAAAATTCCTTCCTGAAGCCAAAATTTTATCAAAATCAATTTGCTCTCCATCAAAAGCGTTTCGGCAGTGTTTCTGAATCGATTTTTAACCGCTTTTCTCTTGGCAGAATTCCTTTCTGAAGCCAAAAATTTTATCAAAACCACCTTTTGCTCTCCATCAAAAGCGTTTCGGCAGTGTTTCTGACATGATTTTTAACAGTTTTTTTCTTGGCAAAATACCCCCGACAAAATAGGCGCCCCTAGGTTCATGCTCCCTTTGGCAAAATTTTCAGCGAATGGAGAGCCCAGATGCATAGCAGCAAAAATATAGTTTTTCATGAGAGGATTCGGCACTGGTAGCCTCCCATACTTCAGACTATATGTACAGTATTATCCACATTGATTGCTGCCTTACGAACAAACAGCGAGCGTACAAAAACAAAAAATATTCAAAATAATATTTATTTTCCCACGATCAAATTGCGAGCCAGCAGTGATACGTTTGTGGCGAGTATTGTAGCTATAGCCTTAACAACAATAAGAGTTATACTTAAATGTTAATATGGTTTTCACGCAAAGGTAGGAGGGCATGTGCCCCCATGTACATTCCAGTTCAGACCCCAGGTATTTTTGGCTTCCTCCAGTTCAGCGCCCTAGGTACATGTGCACGACTTGCCAATTTTTCTATGAGAGGCAAAATATACCAATTTTTCTGATAGACAAAATTGGCTAATTTTTCCTCACGGAATTAAAAAATCCCTAAATTTTTGCCCTGCGGAGTTAAAAACAACACAATTGTCGTGAATCTATCAGATTTCACTATTACATAATGTGCATTATTGTATTTACTGTGAATCGGCAGTTTTTTCCATGTTCGTGTATTTCAGTCTCGCCAGATCCGCCTATATCAGCCTCCCAGGTACATTGGAGACAGTTTGGGACAGCCAGTCGAGGGACGCCAAATGGCCAAATAAAAATATAACTCATCTCGGATGTGTTACGATTTGGATAGGAAACCATAGTATAAGCGGGTCATTTCACGAAACCATGTACTTTTGAAACACCACTTTTTGAAGCCAAAATGAAACGTTTTCGAATGTACAGTGTCTAGTCCCCTTCCGATGTAAAAAACCCTGAATTTTTCGAATATCGAGGTCTCTATGCAAAACGAGCTACCTGAAACCTGCTACAGGGGTTGGAAAGGCCCCCCTGGGGGTCAAATTTTAATCCGAAATAAGTCATTATTCTGTAGGTTGACGGGGTGACACGCGAACCATGGTCTGTTTTTATGCAAGTCCATCCAAAATGGTCCTCGTCAAGCCATTTGGAGCACTTGCGACCTAAAATTGATGCTGCTAGGGCATTATTGGGGTTAAAATCGACCAATTTAGAACAAGCCTATCGCAGAAGTTTTTCTAGCGCAACGGAGACAGCACCTACAGATACCATTTTATGCTCACAAACCAACCATGAGCGGGGCACGTCTGAGAAAAAAATTTCAGGCAGATCCTTAGGCCTTGTAAAAAATGGCACCCCGATATTTTGAGTCGGGGGGGGGGCTACACCTCACGTCGGGGGGGGGGGGGGTGGGCTACACCACAGGTGGAGGGGGGGCTACAGCTTCCTACAACATGCAACGCACAAACTTTAGCTACTTCTATACATTCTAGATGTAAGCTGGTGTAAAACAAATACAATTGATCTATGACCAGCTTACATTTAAGTGATGATACCAAGGACAATGCGTGCAATAGCTGTGCGGGCAGGCAGAAGGGTTCCCTAGCTGTCCAGTTAAAAGCACGGCCCCATATCATAGTGCAATGATGATGAACTTATATACTAATATGATTCTTGCGACCTTCGATTACTTTTATTATACATGCGGTCGGGGGGCTACAGGTCGGGGGGGGGCCTACACGCCAGGTCGGGGGGGGGCTACATTTTCATTAAAAATTTTTAATAGATGGGTCGATTCTAGTGGGGCTTTACTATGTTTATATCCGGCCTATTGTAAGACTGTATGCTAAATTTGGCTTTTTTTAAATTTAAGTTTGGTCAGGTCGGGGGGGCTACATTTTGCATACCCCATTTTTGGCATTTTATGACCTTCGACCTCATAATGAAATAACACATGGACAGACGCTGATATTCTTTTTTTTGAATAACACCTGTACTGATTGCGATTACCGTTTTATAGCATTTTTGGCGCTAGTGCACTTTTACGTTATTTACCAGCGTCTGAAAGCTGCCAGATTTGACCTTGGTCGGGGGGGGCTACATGTCACGAAAAAAATTTTCGGAAGCTTGACGTCAGCTTCAGTGTCGATGCTTACTCACAAGTTTTCCGGAAAAATTAGCAAATACCAATGGATCACAGTGAAATGAAAAACACACATATGTATCACGTGCTAGCGATACGGCGAACGTTTATATTAGGACATGTGTTTTTGGCTTCATTTGGCCAACCCGGGTTGATGGCCTCTGGCTCCTGCTATGTTTGGGGTACAGAGGTCCACCATACCTCGTTATGATCGTCGGATATGCTATTACTACATCTCACAGCGACATTAAATTTCCTTACAAAAGACTGGTGGTATGGGCCAAAAAGTGCCGATGTAGCCCCCCGACTAAAATGACATGGTTTCGTGAAATGACCCAAGCACAACCATTAGGCTTGAATACTATATCCAGTTACGCGCCCAGTAAAAAATGGAAAAATCCATCAATCTAGCGGAAAGTTTTATGCGTGCCACAGACGAACAAAACAATTGCAAAAATGTTGAATGTTATTTGAGGAAACACAGTTCGTTACGTTTAATAATATGATTAAATTTCATGTTGTAGACAGGTGTAACATCTATAATGGACAACGCTAGTCTTCCGGGCTAAGTGAGTAATTTCGAACATAAGTTAGTGTAATGTAGTAAGTAGGGCAACTGGACCACCTCGGTAGACTGAGCCGAAAAACATATGTTTTCCAATTATATAACAAATAATATATTCAGCATTGGTCGTCGACTTTGAAGTGGTCTTTACGGTAAATCCGCAAAACAATAACCACGCTAACTACATTCGTGGTTTCTATTTAATTTTGAGTAAAATACAGTACTGGCAAAAAAGAACTGTCGCTGGAAAGAAATTTGTTATAAAACTTAAATTAGTTATTAATTTTAATATTTTTGAAACCGCCGGCAAGCCATTCGCTCGCAGCTCGCTCAAAATCTGACAGCCATTTATGCGGCGCACAGTAGAAACAACTAGTTTTAACAAATTTCCATAGCCAGCGATGGGCAATAATTTTGTATCAAGTCTTGGAACTAAATTAAACAGGCGAATGGGTCCCGTTGTATGAGATAGGTTTACAATATGGTCACAGTTTGCCGAGTCCCATTTTATCCCGCTATTCTGGAAGTCCGGTCAAACATACAGAGCTAATGATAGCATGTGGTCTTGGAATCCGCGCTGTACCGGTCCGGCATCTGCGAAACAAAACTGCACGATTATTACCTATCGCAGGCATTATGTTGACAACGCAAAGTAACACGTAAATTTAACTTTTAGTAGCTGGCATACCTGGCCGCTCCACACGAACAAAATTTTACCTGGAGGACTTTGAGCAGAGGCTCTGAGCTTCAACCTGGGGAGAATTCACCATTTTACCTGGGGGAAAACAGTACCCACCAGGTGAATTTGGGTTTTATAATTGCATTTATTCATGTTTTTCATGCATTTACAACATATGTGTTGTTGTTTTTTTACATGTATGCTATTTAAGTACTGAAAATGCGTATTTCTCCAGGGCGTTTAGGATTTTGTCATGAAATAGTCGAAATATACGGTGTAGTATTGGGTTTTGTTTGAACCGTTTTTAGTGTTTAATCATTTTTGTGTCACCTCCAATGTACCCGGGGGCACGTCAAGATTTACCTGTAGGAGCCGCCGAAATCCTGGGCCCTCGATCAAACGCGATAAGAAATGTTGCAACACCGTGGACTTGGAGATCTGTTTCCAATCGAAGCAACATAATTTGAAATAAAATTTTTATTTTAGAAGTAATTGCTTGTTTAAATTAATGTTGAACGTACCCGCAATTCAACACTTTTAATGTTAGGATATGGCATTCCAAACACGACAACAGCTCGACACATGTCGTCGTTGAAATTAATGCCTTCGTTCAACTTCCCACCAACTACTGCCATTAAAATCGCTCCTCTGCAAAAAATAAAAAAGCAAATTATTATAGCATTCTGAAGCGTCAATTTACACCTTCCTACATAATAATACATCAATGATTTTCAAGCCATACAAGCATCGGTTTGGTTACGTAATGATACAGTTATGAAGACGAAAATACCTGAAACTTCTTCAGAAGCTCAATAACCATTATAAAAAGCTATGACTGCATAAGATAGAAATTCGGCCGCGTGTTTAATCGTTACCAATTTGTGTGCCCTGCGCGCAAACACGAAACATATCTTTTCAATTTGCAACGCCGAACACAGTGTAATCAGGGACTAACCGAAATTCCGGTTCTGGTTGTTGCCGGAATCGAAGTCCTGGTTTCATAACAACTGTTAGATATCTGATTTACGAAGTTTGTAATAACGTTGTTCCATTTCCATATTAAAATTCGCTAATAAACTATACCGCAAATGGAGCAATATTATTATTGCTGCTATTTGTATAACACAAAAACCAATATTTATTTGTCTTTGTGGTCGCTATGCCTTTGTTAACTCTAATTTCTTAACAGCCTTTTCTCCATCTCTACTAAATATGTAGTTTATAAGACATAGAAAGATAACACTAGTCATTCAAATATTAGCGTATTTATAATTTTTAAGTAGTTATTAGTTCACAATTTGTTACCTATGCCGTTGCCCAAAAGTTGCTGCAACAAACAACTGTTGCCAATTTATTGTGTCTTTATCAGTTAATTTTCATATGCTTGGAGAAACTAATATGTAACGGTATCGAATATTTGACCTGGCTGAAATTTCTGTAGCAATAGTTATTAGCCGGTGATGGAAATCGGACGAGAGTGGATAATCTAGTTGACACCTAATTAGGGTTCCAAATTGAGTTTCTGAGCACCTGTCAAACTGGCATGTCCGCAGAGGGGAATGTGGGCCACTTTACAAATCCCCTCATGTTCGTGAGATTTTCTGCCATGTCCGTTCCCCATACTCGGTCAACGTCGCCTCCATGTTCAACTAAATCCAAAAATTTCTTGTCTGAAAATTTCTTTTTGTATGCAAAATGTTTTTTAGCATTAATTACTACAGTTTCTATGCAAAAACGTCGTTTTATACATTATATATGCACTGCAGTAAAACATCAAAATATGAAAATATTTAATATTTTTAAGCAAATTTCTTCCCACAATAATGAACATTGGGGGCCCAAAGTTCCCCAACTTTTCGGAGGGCTGTAGACAGGCCAGTCAAAGGCACATATATGCAAAAAATACACATATGGCTGCACATAAAGAACCAGTGGCTGTAGTGAATATATTCAGGGGGACCAAAGAATTGCCAAAAACGAAAACCGAACATTTGTGAAAAGCAACAGACAGTTGCCACGCGTTTGACCATGCTTGGACGCGAAATAAATCTTCCTGGAGGGTCGACTTCCATTTCTTAATGGGCAATGTATGGTAAAGATTTTCGCGTCATCTGCATAGAGAGAAACATCGGAATAGACAACGCTATCTGGTAGGTCATTTATATAGAGTAAAAGTAAAATGGGACCTAAAATTGTACCTTGGGGAACTTCGCTTGTGACAATACCAACGTGACATTTTGCGTTCTCTACTTTGACATATTGTGTTCTATTTGACAAAAAGCTTTAATCCAAGACAAAATATTACTTGAAAACCCGTATTTGGATAATTTAAACACCAATTTTGGATGACAGACGGTATCAAAGTGTTTTGCAAAGTCAATGAGGATGCAGTAAACACAGTTTTTTATGATCTTGCTTTGAACCAAGTATTCAATGTGGACAAAACATTTGTTGAAGTTGAGCCACGGGAAAGAAAACCGTGTTGTTTCGCTGTAATTAGCTTGTTTTCAATCAAAAAGCTCATTATGATCCTTGACAATAAGCTCCATTAGTTTACTGGCCGCAACCGTTAGACAGATTAGTCTGTAGTTTGATGGTACCGAAGTATCACCTTTCATTTTTGTAAACTGGGATGATTTCAGCTTCCAACCAAGCACTTGGCACAGTACCAGTTTGAAAAGATTTTCCAAAAATTTTACACAAGGGACCTGCAATGGAATTTGCTACTTTTTTCAGAACTAAGCGCGGCGTCTTATCGGGGCCGCCAGAAACTTTACTTGGCAGGCGTTTTAAACCTTTTGAAACTAAGACTTCCGTGCCTTCTAAATCAGGCATTATTGAATTCGAGTGGAACGAGAATTTTCAATTTTGGCTCTGGAGGGGGGGTGGGATTGAGGAGGTCCTGTCTGTGTATGTCTGTCGCACCTGGATCTCGATAACGGTTGGGCGAATTTTGATGCAAGATAGCTCATTCGAACCGCAATGGTCGATTTAGGTGTAGGGACGGAGCCTGATTTTTGATTTTTTCCCGTGGAAAAAGTTATGGGGCAAAATGACGTCATTGTGGCCCATTTTTCGGGCGCCCTTCCAGTTTTTGCGACTTTTCTCAATAAATAAACGAGGTATCCGCAAACTAATAGGCCTATTCTATGTAGCTTTACCATTGCTTTCCAATGATATATAACAAGTTTTTCAACTTCCTCCCAATCTGGAGTCTATAAGCGTATAGTTGGCGCCAAATTTCATATTTGGTGAAAAGTCGTGCGAAATGCACCTAAATGTGTGTTTTTGTTGCTTTTAGTGTCTTATATGGGGTTTTCTGGGCCAACAAGCTCATTGCATGTGTCAAAAATATTGTGCCGCAAATATTTTTCACACTTCTGCTTCATACTTGGTATGAAAAATGAGATTTTTCTCAAGTGTCGGTTGGAATTCTTTAACGTTCTTTTCACGGTCAATTTAGGGTTTTATTGAATTATTAAATTGTTAGTTCATTGTTTTTGTACTCGTTGTATGATGTTTTGTCTACTGCATACGTTGGCTATCAAAAGAGGTGGGCGTAACTATGACTTATCACTCACGGTTTATATAATGCTGCACCTGCGTACTGTGTGTAGACTTTGTTTGTGTGTGTTTTCTACAACAGCGTTCGGGGAATTGTTCTCACCACTCGAATTCTGGCTCGCAAGCGAGCTTCACTAGTTTTATTTGTACGAGAGTTAAAAGTTGGCAAAATATTGTTGTCAATTGTAAAAACAGAGCAAAAATGATCTTGCAGGCATTAGCCTTGGCACCAGAATTTTCTAAAATAATGTTATTATGCTTTAAAGGAGGGATTTTATTTTTGAAGCAAGCTTGGAGTTTCCAAATGAATAAAGGGTTTTCAGATTTTTTGCAGACAAAATTTTTCGTTCCATGGATTCGACATCCGCTTTACAGTTTGACTTACCTTCCGAAGCAGTTTTTTGGTATAGTTTTTGGTTTGCAGACGTGTTGTTTGCCTTCAGCCTTCGCCACGCTTTCAGGTTGTTCAAAAACCCCTCCTAGTTTTTAAAGACCATTTGGACTTTTTATGCTGTTTGTCGTCCGCTTGGGAACAAAAAGCTCAATAGCATATTCTAAAATAATATTTTGGGAGAAAGTTGTACATAAATCGTCTACCGAGTTTTCGTGCAAAAGGAGATTAGACCAGTCAATAGTTTCCAACCATGCAGACATGCCTATAAAATCGGCGGACCTGTAATCAAAGTATTTAGCCGAGTTCTTTCCGATAGAATCAATTGTGCTATTTAAATTAAAACACAGTTTGTTATGATCGCTGCTATTAAAGGTGGTTCTATTGATATATTAGAAACCACACAGAGGATCGTTTCGTTAAAATCAAGTCAAGCACATCGTTACCCCGAGTAGGGGAATCTACTTTCTGGAAAAAACTGAAGAATTTAAATAAGTCAAAGTATTTTATAGAAGCCGGTTGGAAGGGGCTAAGAGGAAAAACGTCTGGAAGGTTAAAATCGCCCACAATAAGATAGTCCCGCTCAGTAGGTAAATTGTATAACAGGGATAGCAAAGCTTCGTCTGCTGATTTAGGTGAGCTGGGAGATCTATAAACTGCGCTTAAAAATATTTTGCTTTTTTACAGTGATTTTTAAAACTATGACTTCGATAAAACCTTCGAAACAATGACGGATACCAGAAAAGCCGAATTTGCATTGTGAATAAGTACAAGACAGCCACCATGAATTCGATGTCCTCATCTTTTCTGAATATTTGATAATCTGAACAAAAAGACAGGCATGAATCATTGAATTCAGGAGTTAGTCAGGACTCGGTTATCACTAGAATGTCGATGATATTTTTGGAATTGGAAATTTCAAAATGCAAATCGTCTAACTTGTTCGCTATACATTGTGCATTAAAGTATTGTGCATACGCAGTTTATGTTGTTTCTGAGAGGAGAAGACGAAAAACTAAGTGACGTAAGCTTGTTAGGGTCACCTACTCTTTTAGGGTCACCTACGCTTTCTCCCTGCTTTCGCCGAATCTTTAACTGATCACGTAAAGCTCGATCCGCCTGACGATGACGATAGGTGAGATCAGGTCGCACCCAGGCATTTTCGGCACCGACAAAGACCACCTCTGATACCATGAAAACCAGTCAAAAAAACTGTGCCGAGCGGACAAATTCCTGAATTTGATTTTCATGATACGAGGGCTACCGGGACGACCCCGACCATCCCTGAAGGTCTCGACAACGTCAGCCCGATCGATATTCAGTTTCGCACAAGCATCAGAAATATAATTCATCAAACCGTCAGTTTCCCTCCGGAAGCCCAATAGCGACCAGATTATTCTTCTTTCCAGCCGCTTCCATCGCCTTAGCGGTCTCATCGCGGACGGTTTCCATCAGTTTGGGGAGCACAGCATTAATAACCTGACTGACGATATTTGAGATTGCAGTTTCGTCCAAAATAAGCGATGGTGCGGCAGTCGGGGATTCCAAAGAAGCAATTCGGTCCTCCAAACGATCCAGTTGCGATTTGCAGGACTTGCATTGGAAGGAAACAAGTCCTGTGGGTAGTTTATAGTAGGAATGGAAATTTTGATCCGTGAAACCAGCACAGCGATGGTGGAAACCCATTTCGCAACGGGAGCATACAACGACATAGTTCTGTAAACCGAGGTTTTTAGAACAACTGGCGCATGATTTTCCACGTGCAGTGGGTGTGGAAGTAGATCCATAAGGCGACATTTGGCCGTATTATACAATGTAGTGGGTAATTGTTTTATATAATAATAAACGTTATTAGTGTATATAATATTTCCCAATGATCGAATTCACAGTATAACAAAAACACCTGAATGAAATTGGGTTAAAACCAAATTTTAGGTACATATTACTATGGCTTCCCCGCACAAACAAGGAAATTGAGGGACATAGTCTAGTTGTTAGGTGGGGGTATGAAGAAGTGTCGAAAAATGCTAAATTTTGTGTCAACTGCAAATGTATCTATTTCAATTAATTCTACTAAACATGCGATAATGTTACACACATTTTGATCCTATTTTGTCACAGTCTGACGAGGACTAACACCATGAGCTAGAAGTTTCAAAAACAGTTCGCTTATTGGTTTAGCGGTGCAGGATGATAAATTTTCGTTTACACCCAACAGGAATTTTATCTATGTAGTCATGTAGGAATTATTCGTTTTTCTTAAACGTACATAAACAAAACGACGGTAGGTAAAACATTCAAAATTTATAAATCCAGAACTCTCAATAAAAGCATGAGTTTAAGAAAAGTTTTCGATAAATGGTCCTAGTGCTCATCGAACTACCGTATATAAATGGTCCTAGTACTGTTGCGTTCATCGTACCCAGATTATCCCAAGTCTATTGACTCAGAAAAGCCCAACGTATAACTGCTTAAAAAACGCAAAAATTCCATCATTTGCTACCGACATTTAGCATGTCATAGCCACATGCACCACCTCAAAAGAAAAACGACGTACCATATGTACTTTTAAAACAATGAAACCAATAGGTTTAACCCGTTGGTTTAATGATCCTACGTGCCCGTTGTTCACACCCAACAAACAAGATGCTCATTAATACTTCCTTTTATTTTACCTTATAGATATGACCAATTCCTGTTCCAAAAAATTGAAGTTGCGGTTACTCACTGGGTGTATTGTCTATAATTGAGCGGAGCGAGGCGAAGCCGAGCGAAGCGTTTTTATTTTCTGTCTGTGACCAAAACAGTCGATGTCCGTTCGTCGTGATGAATCTGCAGAACCACTGAACCGATTTCAAACAACTTTTTTTGTTTTACAGATTAACATCTAGGAATGTGCACCTGGGGTTTCAAAATTTTGCATAATGAATTAGCTATAAGCTAATTCGTTGCCTGTAATCAGCTAATTAAAGCACTTTTTTGGTTATATCTCGCTAAATACTTGCAATAGAATCGTTTTATTTTGACCAATATAGGATTTTCGAGGTCAAAAAATGCAAATAATGATACTTTTAGACTCATGATCATTATCTTGCCAATTAATAAATTATGCTAATTGGATTAAGTTAGAATTAAGAATTAGAAAGTTGTGTTCAATTATTAAATTATTAAGTAAATATAAGTAGAAAATGGATAACTTCTAAAAACTATAATCTTTCGATGAATGCGTGTTTGATTTAGCTATAGTAGAAGCAGAAGTATTGTAAGAACGTTTTGCTACCGGAGAAGTAATATGTCGAAACGATAGAAATCACTACTATATGTGTCTACAAATGCTATATTAAATATTTAAATTAAATTCTTTAGTGTTCATGTTGAGTCGACTGATTAATAAATAACTTACGTTCAAAAAGCTATAGTTGTTTTGACTATTCTCTGTCGTGCGTTTCGTCCGCCTGTGCACTAAGATTATTGTTTGTGGTAAGATACTCTCACTTAATACATGTGTTGTGAAGTAAAAGTGAAAGTCCAAGTAAAAGTGGGTACGTTCATAATGGCAACCCCTCGCCCCCCTCAAAAAAGTGTAGTTCCACTACGACTTGTACATAGTATGCTCACACGCCACGGTGAAACGGAGTGTTCATGGTTTCATCTATAGTGGTCATTATATAGTTAATAACTACATTGCTGAAATAGTTGGTGGTTTAAATACTTGTGATTTTAAACTTACGTTCGTAGTCCAGGCTCTGAGCGTTTTTCTTTTTTACATCGACCAACAGCTTCAGAATACGACTGCAGCACAATATCGGATTCCGATGCCACCCTGGGTTCCCGGAAAACCCGTTTTAGCCTCTGTAACTTATCGATTACGCCAGCGTGTAACCAGTTTTCGTAAAATCTCTGTTCCATGTCATATGACGGAAAGAAACATACGATACCAGACGGAATCTAGGAGAAAAAGATGTTTGTCAAGGAACACGAATACGCAGGTTACAGGGTACCGCACGCACAGAATTTGTGGAAACAATAGCTAACACTAATATCTCGCAGACGAGAATGAAACGGAGCTACTGCGGTTTCATCAATTATAATGGTCATTTTGTGTAATCACCTTGTCAGAGGCTTTGTGTTTCATATATTACTGGGATCTCCATTCTCTGAAATTTTTGCAAGCGGGCATGAACCGAGCACCCTGGTTCGGAACCACGGGGCGCCCAATTTTTCCAGGGAAAAGCGGTTAAATAACATCAAACACTCTTCATGGAGAGGAAAAGCGATTTTGAAGCAAATTTTGATAAAATTTCAAAACCTTTAGTACAAATATTTTGGTTAAATTTAGTGTCTCTGGAATGTTTTACCGAGCAGAAATATGAAAAGTTTGCTAAGAGGCGATGAATCGGGAGAGCCCAAAAATTTGCAAGGGAGCACGAACCAGGGGCGCCCCGTTTTTGCCAGGGGCAATTGAAAATGCCAGGTGGGGCCTCACCCCAATTTGGAGAGCCCAGATATTACACTGAAACCACTATAAACCTGAACCCATTGAAAGCCCTAAAATCTCGTCGACCCTAAAGGTATGGAAAGCAACTGAAAACAAACGAAGTATTCGTTCTAGTGTCTAGGTAACCTCGAAAAACGTTACTCGGAACATTCTCCATAACCTGTACGTAATACATAACCATGGGCAGGGAGTAACCGGAATTCCGGTTCCGGCGAACATCTGTTCCGGTTGCGGTTCCGGCAAAGGGCAAAAAACCATACCGGAACCGGAATTCCGGTTTAAAAATTTTGTTTGAAATTTTCCACGTTTTTTGCTTCATCCTGTAATCCAAACATATGTAATATATATTATACAATGATCAAGCTCCAATACAACCAAGCAAAAGAAAAAATTAACTAACCAATTGGCCGTGTGAAACGTATGTAAGTAGAGCACATTATTAGAGCAGGAATTTTTCATAATAACCTGCAGGAGTTTGTTAAATTAAAGCCAGGTCGATGCTTGTAGCAGCTATTTTACACATCCAGAAGTCTGTGGAATACGTTTGAATTAAACCGGTCCAACTCGATAACAGAGTATGGCTTACGCAGAAGCATTTAGGGTATGCTTGGCTAACATAAATTGCGTCAAGCACCCGCCAGTGCGCTTGTAAACTTGGTAAATCAGTCTAAATTGAAGTAAACTAACGTTATCTGCAACGCAGCTAGAAACTGCTTTCTTGGCAACGAACTGTATTTATTGAAACTGTGCGAGCAGCATCACAGTGTGTCTCATTTATAGCATTCCGATTAGAAAGTTATCATCATTATGATCTAACTGACGGGCACTGTTTGTCCAACGCTAAGCTAAACAGTGTCTCTGACCAATGATCAGAAAATTACCTTCTATCTATTATTTTCTCTTAGAATCATATAAACCGATAATTTCAAGTTTCCTACAGCAGAACATGCAACAAACGTATGTGTAGTAAAGGGATGCGACTGGAGACAGAGCGAAAGTGTGTATTCTACGCTCCAACCTTGTAAGCACATTCGATTTGACGCAGTATACGCAGTGGTGTATAGTGGAAGACATTTTTTGCTCTGCATGTCCAAAAACCGACATATTTGATCGATAAATAAACATTATTAGCTTCCTCAGTCTCTTTATAGTTTCAGAAAGCCAATAATACCATCGCAATATATCAAGTTTAATGTAAAAGTTATTTTTAATGCGTTTTAAATCCACTATACCTTCGTTTCTTCTGTCATCTGTTTTACTATATATAAATTTCGAAGACCAGGTTCCGGTTCCGGTTTAAATGGACGGTTCCGGTTATTCCCTGACCATGGGCTCTCCAAATTGTTGGATGGCATTTTCAAGTTCCCCTGGCAAAAACTGTGTGCCATCCGATTCGTGCCCCCTGGCAAATTTTTTGGCTTCAATGGTTCACGGCCTTTTGGCAAATTTTTTTTCTTTCCAATTGGTCCAAAGTACATAAAATTTGCCTAAAATTTCTTCCTGAAGCCAAAAATTTCGTAAATTTTGCCAAAACTTACTGCAAAATCGCTTTTTCTCTCCATCAAAAGCAAAATCGCCACTCCCACGGTTCATGCCCCCTGACAAAATTTTCAGCGAATTGAGAGCCCAGCTGAAGACAAACTTTATTCTTAAAATCGGCTTCATTGACCCTAAACCCATTCAAAACATGTGAAAAGGCATGAAATATTCGTTGTGTACCCTTGTAGATAGTCAAATAATCACATAAGCGTACCAAATAGGACTCACCATTTTTGCTGAAAATTTTGCCAGGCGGCATGAACCGGAGGGCTCCGTGGTTCTGAACCGAGGACGCCCAAATTTGCCTGTGACATTTTGCCAAGAAAAAAGGGGTTAAATATCGTGTCAGTAACACTGCTAAAATGCTTTCGATAGAGAGAAAAAGCTATTTTGAAACAAATTTTGACAAAATTTTTGGCTTCAAGATGGAATTATAGAAAAAATTGGATCAAACAGGGTGTCCGCGGATACGGCACCCCCGAATTCATGAGAAATTAACACGCATTTTGGAAAAATTCAAGGATATATTTCTACGCGTACCGTACAGTTGACATGATGTTTCTATTGCTAATGTTGACAAA
>JASANE010023066.1:0-12341 GCA_030248225.1 Trileptium ribeirensis
AAATTGTGTGCGCCGTGACCTAGCTATGTCTCAACAGTCTAGTTTCGCTTGTTGGGACAATCAACAGTCACGGCTGACTATCTGTTTTGTCCGCATTTACTTAGCTAGGTGAGTTTGATAAGCTGGGCGTCATGGCGGACTGGACTGGACAAATAGATGAGTCTCGGCGCACTATTGCCGCACAATACAGCTGTCAAAATGTAAATTTCGCGCATTGTACGACTGCTAAAATTGGGTTTCCCGCGCTGGACCACTGCCAAAATTTGAATTTACCATGCTGGACCAGTGTCAAAATTTGAATTTCCCGCGCTGGACAACTGCCAAAATTTGAATTACCCGCACAGGACAGCTGCCAAAATTTGAATTTCCCGCGCTGGGCAGCTGCTAAAATTTGAATTTCCCGCGCTGCACAACTGCCACAGTTTGGAAATATCCCGCCGCAGCCGCAAACCTCAAATTTGCAGCGTTGGACCACTGCCAAAATTTGAATTTAACGCGCTGGACAACTGCCAAAATTTGAATTTCCCGCGCTGAAACTGCCAAAATTTGAATTTCTCGCGCTGAACAGCTGCCAAAATTTGAATTTCCTGCGCTGCACAACTGCAAAATTTAAATTTCCCGCGCTGGGCAACTGCCAAAGTTTGAATTTCCCGCATTGGACAACTGCCAAAATTTGAATTTCCCGCGCTAGACAACTGACAAAATTTGAATTTAACGCGCTGGACAACTGCCAAAATTTGAATTTCCCGCGCTGAACAACTCCCAAAATTTGAATTTCCCGCGCTGGACAGTTGCCAAAAATTCGAATTTCCCGCGCTGTACAACTGCAAAATTTAAATTTCCCGTGCTGGACAACTGCCAAAATTTGAATTTCCCGAACTTGACAACTGCCGAAATTTGGATTTCCCGCGCTGGACAACTACCTAAAAAAAGCCCTCCCGCGCTGCGCTTCCCCCTAGACCCGCCACGTCAAATAGGCCACGTTCGATCCCGCCACTATACAACCGCCAAAATTTGAATTTCCCGCGCTGGACTGCTGCCAAAATTTGAATTTGCCGTGCTTGGGACAACTGCCAAAATTTGAATTTCCCGCGCTGGACAATTGCCGAAATTTTAATTTCACGCGCTGTGTCAGAATTTAAATTTGCAGCGTTTAATAGCTGCCATAATTTGAATTCGAACGGCCGGGACCGCTCCCAAAATTTGAATTTACAGCGTTGCACAGCTGCCAAAATTTGAATTTACCGCGCTGGACAACTGCCAAAATTTAAATTTACAGCGTTGGACACTTGCGAAATTTAAATTTACAGCGTTGGACACCAAAACTTGCCCCATAACATCATTTATACATTAAAATATCTACATCCGATATGCTATACTGTGTTTTGGGGCTATTAAGGACATATTATATAGTCAGCGCTGACTGATAGAAAAATAATACGTATCAGCTGTCAGGCCTATATATGATATACCAACGCGAAACCCATGTTCATATCTAATGAACTGATAGATGTTAGAGTGCATATATAGATAGGAAATCAGGATAGAAAAAAATCGTGCGATCAGTTGTCAGGCTTATATATGATATACCAACGCGAAACTCGTGTTCATGCCTAATGAAATGACAAATGATAGAGCGCATATATAGATAGGAAATCAGGATAGAAAAAATCGCGCGATCAGATGCCAGGCATATATATGATATACCAGCGCGAAACCGTGTTCATATCTAACGAAATAGTAAACGTTAGAGTGCATATATAGATAGGAAATCAGGATAGAAAAAATAATACGTATCAGCTGTCAGGCTTATATATGATATACCAGGGTGAAACTCGTGTTCATATCTAATGAAATGGTAAATGTTAGAGCGCATATATAGATAGGAAATCAGGATATAAAAAATCGTGCGATCAGTTGTCAGGCTTATATATGATATACCAGCGCGAAACCCGTGTTCATATATAATGAAATGGTAAATGTTAGAGTGCATATATAGTTACGAAATCAGGATAGAAAAAATCGTGCGATCAGCTGCCAGGCTTATATATGATATACCAGCGCGAAACCGTGTTCATATCTAACGAAATAGTAAACGTTAGAGTGCATATATAGATAGGAAATCAGGATAGAAAAAATCGTGCGTATCAGCTGTCAGGCTTATATATGATATACCAGCGCGAAACCCGTGTTCATATCTAATGAAATGGTAAATGTTAGAGTGCATATATAGTTAGGAAATCATAATAGAAAAAAATCGTACGATCAGATGTCAGGCTTATATATGATATACCAGCGCGAACCCCGTGTCTATTCTCTATGAATGGACGTTAGAGTGCATATATAGATAGGAAAGAGGAAGAAAAAACGGCGTACAGCGCAGGCTTAAATACCGGCGCGAAACCGTGTTCATATCAGAAAGGAAATTAGAGGCATATATAGTTAGGAAAAGGAAGAAAAAAGCATCAGCTCAGGCTATATAGAATACCAGCCAAACCACATATAGAAAGGAAATAGAGGCATATATAGTTAGGAAATATAAAGAAAAGGCGATCAGCTGTCAGGCTTATATATGATATACCAGCGCGAACCCCGTGTAATATCTCATGAAATGGTAAATGTTAGAGTGCATATATAGATAGGAAATGAGGATAGAAAAAATCGTGCGTATCAGCTGTCAGGCTTATATATGATATACCAGCGCGAAACCCGTGTTCATATCTAATGAAATGGTAAATGTTAGAGTGCATATATAGTTAGGAAATCAGAATAGAAAAAAATCGTGCGATCAGCTGTCAGGCTTATATATGATATACCAGCGCGAAACCCGTTTTCATATCTAATGAAATGGTAAATGTTAGAGTGCATATATAGTTAGGAAATCAGGATAGAAAAAAATCGTGCGTATCAGCTGTCAGGCTTATATATGATATACCAGCGCGAAACCCGTTTTCATATCTAATGAACTGGTAAATGTTAGAGTGCATATATATAGGAAATCAGGATAGAAACAATCGTACGTATCAGCTGTCAGGCAATATGCGATCGAAAGAAGTTTTTTGCACAATTATGCGACATTTGAGAAAACTTCGCTAGCTCTATATCAATCACACATTTTTGTTTCAAACAAAACAACATAACAAAAAGGGCTAACTAACGTAGACTGCAAAATATTAGACCGCCTAAGAACAATAACTAAACTACACTTAATTTATTCATTGACGCTTCTCATAATAACCCCGAAATATCGTTTCGATTAAAAATATTTTCCATGACTGTTCCCATCAAATACCGAAGCTTCCAGGGACGTCTTGGGTTATTTAGGTTCAGGATGATGGGAGAAAAATAATAAGACCCGACCTAAACGTTTTCCAACCACTACAATTAAATACACAAATTATTTATGTATGCATGTGCCTTAAGTGAGTTTTGTTTTAAAACCCGGCTTGCTAAACTGTGTTTGAAATTTTCTAAGGCAATCGAACAATGTAGAAATTATTTAAACTATTTATACATTTTATAGTAGTACAACATCAAATTAGATAGATACAATACGTCGGATCGAAGCTAACACCATTTCAATTGTTTCATTGTCGCCGACAACCATAAACTAAATATTAACATGATAACCGGCTTAATGTTTGTGGTTATTACTCGTGCTTAAAATTTAATAAATGCTTCCATCAACACAATTGCGGCCTTTAGTAGGATTAAATTTACAATGTAGGTCCTATACGACAGGGTGGGTTGGAGAAAAGCCGAAGGTAAAACTGGGATAAAATCGAACATATCGTGGCATATTATGTGCTAAACATTGCTCTGGCAGAAAAATTTACATCGCCAGGCTATACCTAAAGTCGAAGAAATAAAAATATCCGGTTGCAACTCAGGAGGTTCACGATGGAGGTGGCACGGTACCGGTGGTTTGTCCGAGTCGGTGACTAAGCGTTGCGAGCGGGGACTGCGGTAAGTTTGTGTAGCGGCTGTGGCGCCGCGTTGGGCAGGCGTAAGCGGCAATGTCTGAACGGCATGTTCTACGGCCGAAGTTGGAGATACGGCTGGTTCGGGCGTGTGAGGTGAGAACTTGTCTGGATCCTGCGAAGCAAGTAGTTCGACAAGGCTTAAGTCGTTGACGTCAAATGGTCGTAGCGAGCGGCAGTTGCCTGAGCGTGGCAGAGCTAAAGGTCTAGTTGGTTCCTCAGTTCTCACAGATCGGTCTTGTCCCGAATGGCAACTGGGGCAGTATGTCGTCCGTATTCTGGAGAGAATGAGCCTGGGCGTTTATCGAGCGCATAAGGCAGCTTAGTGGGGTCTTGTGTAGCGAGTTCCTGCGAGAAAGCGGGCCAATCAGAGTCGGGAGTTCTATCGGGATCACAAATAGGCAGCCTGTTTTGTAGCGGAGCTCCGGATGAACCTTGGGCTGAGGCCTGAATGGCCAGCTGTTCTACTACAGCACGGTGTATATCTGCCTGAGATTGTGTGTATTCTAAGTTGGGTTCTCCGATCTCTATGCTGGTTGTGTCCGATGCACCATCAATTTCCTTGCGCAGTCGGTCAACTGCCTCTGGGCGGCAGCCTGTAATTCCCGAGCAAACTATTTGTCGGCGAGAATGGTTTCTCCTGGTTCTTGCAGAGCGGCCTCGATGTATGCGGGAGGCACAGCTTTGAGTAAGTCGGCCATGTCCGAGAAGCTACCTAGCGGGCAATAGCATGGTTTGGTCCGGTTGACATGGACTACGTGGTCAGAGGCACTGGGTTGTCCAGGGAGTTTGACGCAAATGCAGGGCAACATTATCTTGGTGATTTGGTAAGGTCCGCACCACATGCGTTCAAGTTTGCGTGATAATCCTAGTATTGAGTAGTACCGATAAACTCATACATGGTCATTAACTCGGTAATCGGGGACTTTAATCTTACGATTGTAATACCGTTTTCTATATTCCTTTGCGGATTGCATGGAACGATAAGCTCTATCTCGAATCGTGGCCAACTATCGTTGCACGTTTGCGCGATAAGCTTCTGCTCTAGGATAGCGTCCCCAATCAGTTTGTGTCTCGATTCCACCCGGTACGCGGGGTTGGAATCCGTGTATAAGCATGAAAGGTGGGTAATGTGTGGAAGCGTGTACTGCGGAATTGTAGGACATTATGCAGTAGCGTAGGACTTCGTCCGAAGTAGTGCGGTCATTCTCGGGTAAAGCCACTCTTAGGAGGAATAGTAGTGTGCGGTTGAAATGCTCGATCTCTCGATTCGCCTTCGCGTTGTAACTCAAAGTTTCTCGCTTAAAAGTGTGTAGCCTAGCACATAAGGCTTCCATTACCTCTGAAACGAAGCATCCTCCTCGGTCGGAAACTAATTCGTCGGGTGCTCCATAACGGTGCGATGCATAGGGGCACTGGCTAGTGGGTTGTCTCCTAGGTTGTCACGGCTCGAACATTTTGTGGTAAGTTACGAGATCGCTGGCAAAGTACGCACCGTTTTACGTATTCATCGACGTCCTTACCCATGGTCTCCCAGTAGTAGAATTGTTTGAGCTTACTCAGTAGACGATCCCTACCTGGGTGTCCACCGAATAAAGTGTCATGTTCGTGTTTGAGTATCTGTCGTATAAGAACTCTGGGTACACACAACTTAGGTCTGTGATCGTTTGGCATGATGGGATGCAGATACAGAATAGCAGTGTCGGGGCAAAGACGGTAACGATGGGCTTTTAATTTGAGGGCAGTCGCTGCCTTTTCGCCAGCTGGTGACTGTCGAGTATGTAAGTACCACCATATGGGTCCGAATTGTTTGACTCTACTACGTTGGATGTATGGTATGTAGTTAAGGAGATGCCGTCCTTCATACTGTTGAAAGTGCGGTAAATATATGTGTTCACCTGTGTCATAGACCTGTTCAGGGCGTTGTAGTCGTACTCGCGGTCCACATGCATAGGCGACCCTAATTAAAGTATCGAACTCCTCGACTTCTGGTAAACCGCCATATCTTTTCCTAGCAGTCGTCGGTAGTGTCCGGGGTCTAGTGGGATCAGGTGTACCAGCAGTGGCACGGATTGAGCTTTCGCTTGCAGCGCCAGGAGCGGGCGGTGTCGGAGCAGTCAGGGGTTCTTGGGGCAGCGTAGGACTAATGAATGGGTCAGGGGCCGCTGATGGTCCAGGGGTTGGCTCAGTGGCGGGTTCCTGGGCTGGAGCCGGTCCAGTCGGTGGTCCGGGAGCGGTCGAGCGCCCTCCAGGGCACTTCGACTGCTTCGGGCCACGGGTCGTCACTGTCTCCGCAGAAAATGAAACGCGTTGGGTCCGGTAGAGGATCATAACCTGGTCCTCCGAACATGCGGTAGAAGCGTTCGCGAACATACTCAGGCGGCAGGGTAACGGGAGCGTCCGGGGGAAGTCCCATTAGCTGTCGCGTAAGTCGTTTCTAAGCTTCTTCAGTAGGAAGTCTCCGCGGTGGTTTGGCAGGAGCTTTGCCCTTGCCACGATCCTGTCCTTTTACGGCTACAGCAACCATTCGAGGATGGTCCTGTGCGTCATATTCGGCTTCGTCTGCAGAGTCGGAAAATTCTACGTCGTGTCGGGGGTCGCGGGAAAATCCATCTGCGTTGGCATTGGCCTTGCCGGGTTGATATTCAATATTGAAACCACCGAATTCCATGAGTAACTCGTTACGCCATTGGGCTAGGCTCGAGTTTCGCGGCGGTCTCTCAAATAGTGCCTTAAGTAGCTTATGATCAGTCTCGACATGGAATTCGTGTCCAAGCAAATAATTCCTAAAATGTAGAGCGGCCCATCTAATAGCAAGGGCTTCGGATTCCATGGCGGGGTATTGGCGTTGGTAGTCCATCAGCGATTTGCTTGCGTAGGTGATAGGCAATGTCCCTTTATCGCTCTTTTGCGAGAGTGCGGCTCGTAGAGCGTATCCTGAAGCGTCCGTTTGAAGTATTAAGGGTTTATAAAAGTCCGGGTTGATGAGTATTGGTTCTTGCACCAGTGCTTTACGTAACTTTCCGAATGCTTCCTCGCGTTGCGATGTCTATATAAATTCGTTGTCCTTACGTCGGAGGGCGTTGAGTGGTTCGCAAATTTCGGTATAGTGGGGTATGAATTTGTGGTAGTAGCCCACAAGTCCTAGGAAGCTCTGTAATTGTTTGAGTGTCTCGGGTCTTTTGTAGTTGTCTATGGCGGCTATTTTCTCGGGGTCAGGTTTAACTCCCCCTGAGCTAATGATATGTCCGAGATATTTTGTTTTTGTCCAAATTGGCATTTGGAGGGTTTTAGTTTGAGATTAGCCTTACGAAACCTATCGAAGACTGTGATGAGATCTGCTAAGTGCTGTCCAAATGTGGGTGAGAAAACTAATATGTCGTCTATGTAAATGAGGCATCGCTCCCACTCTAAGCCCTTTAAGATGATTGACAACACCTTTGGAAGGCGCCTGGCGAGGAATTTAGGCCAAAGGGTAAAACATTGTATTCATACTGTCCATGGACAGTGACAAAGGAGGTCTTCTCTTGGTTTCAGGGTCCAATTCTAATTGCCAAAACCCTTTGTTTAGATCCAAACTTGACATGAATTTTGTGTTTCGCAGGCATCCTAAGATGTCGCCTATGCGGGGTAACGGGTATAGCTCGCGTTCAGCGACCACATTAAGTTTGAGAAAATCTACGCACAAACATAAAGTGCCGTCTATCTTAGTGACGTACACTATGGGGGAACCCCATGGTGAATCGGATGGTGTAATAAGTCCGGCTTCCACCATATTGTTCAGTTCTTCCCTCAAGGGTTCGCGTAGTGAATGTGCCATACGGTAGAGCACTTGTTTTATGGCTTTTGCATCCCCGGTAACTATCCTATGCTGGTGTACACCACACCTACCTAGGTGGAACGGGTGCACACTAAATATGTCTGCGTTCTCGGAGATAGTTGTTTTCAACTGTTTCAATTCATAGGGGTTAAGTGTAGTCTGCCCGAAGTCAATTTTGCTTAGTACCTGTATGGATCGTTCCGTATCAATTGTTTTCTTCTGTTCATTTATAACCTGCACTACATTGTCTCGTGTAACCCCAATGTTGTTGCATTGTTTAGTGCGCTGAGGGGCTCCAAGCTGAAGCAGGCGCTTGTTGCTGTCATATAAAAGCTCAATCTCATTGTCATGCGGCATCTCGATATGTCCTATGGTTCGTCCTGCGTGTAGGGCAACGGGTAAGTTCCCAAAATTCATCATTGCTACTGGAATCATGCATTGACAAGTGAGTACCAAAGAGTGAGCTATGGCGATGTCCCTAATGAAGGGGTCTGGTACAAATAATGCTTGGCCAGTAGGCGGTTGTGTGATCTCGGGGATAGCGTTGATGAATAGTTCTGTGTTTGGCGGTACTTGGGTATATTTCCTAGATACTACGTTAATGATTGGCGGTCGATAGTCTCCTTGGTCGGCGAAGGGTGCAGAGCAGTTCTCCGTCCCGTTTGATAGGTCTAAACAACGGTCCTTGAAATTAATGGCTACGTATGGTAGGAGGGCCATGAAGTCTCTGCCTAAGATGCATTCGTACGGGGTGTCAGTGGTTACCTGAAAGTCACAAGGGGTACTCAGCGATCCGATGGTGATTGGTGCTTTCACCACTCCACTTATAGTCAATTCTTGTTGTGTAGCCGATACTATCCGGGTAGTGTTAGTGTCTCGGGGTACTAGACCTAAACGGGCGGCTAAGGCTTGGGACATGATTGAGACATCAGCTCCTGTGTCTACAAGTGTTGTGACTAGAGTGCTAAGTATAGTTGCATTGATGAGAAGTGGAGTATTACCTGCATTCATGGTGTTTTATTGTCTGGTGAATATACCTTGTCGGGGTCCACGGCGTAAGTCGCGAGTATGAGCAGCGAATAATTCGTCGTCCTCTATGAAAACGAGTTCTTCTTCGGACGAAGCACGGGTTGTCAATAGTCTGTTGGAGCGACGCAGGGCACGATTGGACACAACGGACACGCGCGGCGTCCTCGAAGGTACAATCGAAACCTCGATCGGCTAAACTCGGGGTGTAGTGTCCTCCTCAGGTGGAGCGCTCGGACCTCTCTTATCAGCTCTAATCCATCTAATTGCTTTTCGGGGTTTGCCATCAGTTTTGATCAGTCTCCCGCGGCATGGTAGCCATCGGGACAGATAGTACGCATACTTAGGCGAGACCTTACACTTAGTCATGCAGTAGACCAGACTAATTACGCTGACGATGATGGTGACTATAATGTAAGGCGAAAGTCCAGTATACTACAAAGCAGGGAAGTTAACTATCTTTTGTACTTGTTCCTTGGATATTTGAGCTACTTGTAAGTTCGTTGCTTTAGCGTAGTAGAGTGAGCTCCAGGTTAAAGGTCTTAATTTGAGGCCGGAGAGCCGGTCAATAGTAATATTTGGTCCAAATTTGATTGAAATTTCCTCAGGCTTTAGCATGCTCGTTAGCACGATCGATCCTATGACCAACTGTGTATAATTTCCGTCGGGAGACCATAAAATTCCGTTAGGCGGAACCTTTATAGCTTTACCTAAGGTGACATGCGCAAGCTGTCTACGATTAGTCAGTATAACTTCAGGTTCACTGGTCCTAATTAAAACTCCTTGAATGGTGGTGTGCACGGCGGTGTCATTGGCGAGTGGACCGATAAGCGTGCGGTTGCCACATGCGTGCTTGGTGGATCCTGGTACAAGCTCACCTGCGATAATCCATTCTAGGCAATTTGTACTGTGGTCGGTTAGTAACGCGTGGGGTGCACAAAAAGCTATTCCGGGTCTGTGCTTGCATGCTCCTAGGTTCAAAGATTCGAAGCGCACGTGTCCCAATCTGGCTGCGTATTGCGGTAGCGGTAATCTCAGCTGCGTTAGCGTGTCAGGAGCGTTCCAGCCAGTGTTGTAAATCCTAAAATATGGTCGCACATCACTGCGTTTGGGCAAAGGCAACTGCAAAATAAAGCCAAAGCGAAATCCCGTTAAATCTACACTTACTAACATCACTCGACCAAACTAATAAGCTAAGCTGGGTTCTCGCGTCAGAATGGTTTTAGAAATGCGGGGATCCATGGCTAATAATCGTCGTAGCATAGCGACATCGATAACAGCAGGGGAGAGTTCGCCGTTTAACATAGACTCCATTATGGCTCGAAGTATGTGGTCAATCAATTGATGATGCACGTGTGTGACCTCTGTCTGGTCAGCGCATCGGACTTGTTCAATCATGGAGACTACCTCCTGCATGCTGTGGTGTAAAAATGCATAGATGTCCTCGTTAGCTCGGGTTAATGCTTTATTGCCTTAGTATTCCGAAAAGAGACGTCATTCGTCTCGCGCATAAAATTCTCTAGAACGGTCGCTTGCTGACGGACGTTATTGATACGAACGCCCTTAGCGAAAGCCATTCCCAAACCTAAAAATCCGTAAACGGCGCCTGCAGCGGCGGCAATTAGGCTTGCAAGCGTTTTTCTCGGCGGCTGGTGAGGTCGCACAAGTGCTCGTTCTCCACGCAGAAAGAATGCACAAGCAACGAGTAGTAGTTAGTATCTAATATGCCATGATATGCATCGTCCAGTTCGCGTTCGAGCGTGCTCAAGCTCTTGCGCAGCTGCGGATACTCAGTACAATTCACCTTCCTGCAGCAATCAGCTCGGCAGGATCCGTTAACTTCATATGGTGGACAAACATTGCTTACGTAGGGGTCTGACTTGCGTTCCCAATCTCTCAATGATAGCTGCAGTACCACTGGCAAATGCGTAGTTTGATCGGAGGTAATCACCAAACCCTGTGGTTCGACGGCAACACCTACTTGACGATTTACAAACGCACCTAGTCGCGAGATTGCATCACTAAAAGGCGAGAGCGTGGCGTGCGTAGAGCTTAGCGTCGAAAGCCAAAGTAACAGTAGGATATTACATACTTTCCGCATACCGGTATTTTGACCTAGGCCATTATTTAAGCCAGGAGAGGAAGGTCGAGCCATCTTTCGGGGAGGCTCTGATTCATCCCCACTATTCACTGCTTGTCCATCAGTTACATTAGGGATTTCCCTGTCGGCTGGTCGGACATTCTCTACTGTTGGTTCATTTCGCTCATCGAGATCCTCTTCGGACGTTTTCAAACAGTCGGTCATCGCTAGGGCCAGCTGTTCATCCAAGTCTTGAGTAGAGCTATTGATACTACTGCGTCGGAGTGTACACGGTTCCGAGATCAAGTAGTCTACTTCTACGTGCTCACCTATTGTCTCGCCACTCTCAATCTGGAGCAAATTAACACCAGCGGGGCGTCATAGGAGTCTTTGGCGCGCGCACAGCAATACTAATCGATCTCGCCTATGGGACTCGTCTGTAAACTCCATGTTGCTCATTGCGTACTGAACAAAAGTAGTTATTGGGACACCCTCACTGCCCTGATTCCTATAGACAAATTCCAACAGCTGGTGCGTTTCACACAGCCTCTCGTGCAAGTCGATGTTGGCGGCACGGAGAGCCGTTGCATTCGGGCGTCTGAATACCAATATAGTAACGCCAGTTAGGTATTATATACCCATCAATCCGGATAGAAGCGCAAGCAGTGCGTAAAGTACCTTGGTAATTCCATTTTCCGTGGTGTCCGACAAAATAACAGCAAGGATCAACGCTCGATGTCGGTCGGGCATGACTCCTTCTACACTCTTGGCACATTGGGTGCATGCTCAACGCTGCCTCAAATTCCTTCTCCATGACCTGCTGGAGCGTGTGGCCATTCACGCATTGGCCCACCAGTTTCATGAAAAGTTCCAACGAAGCAAGAGCTACTGGATCGAGGTACAATCCAGTTACACGATGGTCGATAGGGGAGGCCATACCTAGAATACTGCTCAACATGGCAGAATCAACGTTGAAGAGCTGCGTCGTCGCTACATTCGAAGCGGACATCGAAAAGCCTGCTCAGGTTGTTCAATTGCTCCATGGCTAGCACAACTCGCCTGTAGAAAAGGGCCTGCGGTTGTAGTACCGCAGACTGTCCGAGCGCAACATTTATCTCACCTGCTCTAAAGTTAATCGGAATAAGACATTCCGCTACATAAGGGGTCGAATTTTCATTTATTTCGATGCGCGGGTATTGATAGTTCGAGGTTTCGGCATGATCAGTAGGGATGGCAAACAGTGAGTTCGGTCCAACAAGTCGGTTTTGCTCATTCGCTGTCACTGAACGAATGTGTGTTCGTTCAATCGGGGTGTCGTTAATAAGATAAAGTCCATACATGCTATGCAATTGCTCGTCCAGTCGACGTGATCGTTCGTCGTTAGCGTCACGCACAAAATTAAGTAACTGTCTTCGTCCCATACATGCGTCTGACT
>JASANE010023067.1:0-35690 GCA_030248225.1 Trileptium ribeirensis
TGGAAAGTATTCTGCAGACGACTGAATCAATCCCTTCGGCAATCAGTTTGAGGAAACGGTGCCTTCTGCAAGGCACTGATGACTGTCCTCTTCGGATAGATGTGTATAATATTGTTCTAGGCGGATGCCCTCCTCGGGCAATGGACAAAATTGTTATTAGCTTTCCAGCCTTAGTCAGTAGCTTAACCAAGGGCGAAGTAAGCAAAACTTGCCGTCTTCTGGCAATTGCGTATCAACGATCAAACTGTATATCTGACAAGCTTCGTGGAAAACTTCAACCGCTGCGGCGGGTATAAAGTGGCCTCGCACTATCCAACCACTGTCGGTTGTAGAATATCAACCTAAAAATTGTCCTCGTTCTAGATTACTTGCATTGTAACTGTACTCTTTTGTGCCTTGTTGTGAATTTTAATATCTGGCTCATCCACTAATTCTACCGTGGGTAAATCACCAAAATTAATGTCATCCATTGAGCGAATTATTATTCAGAATACAAAAATAGGAATTTAAATTTTCCCTTAACGAAATAAAAACAAATTTTAGCCCAAACAACAGTAATATGCCATTAGAATATTATTTGCTTTTCTGTACAATTGATCAGTTTCGATTAAGTGATCGCAGGTTATACCGTAAAGTTGGCCTGTTTCTACTACATGCAGGCTTAGAACTTAAATGACCGATTTTGGGAAGCACAAATTTTCCTTTACTAGAGTCTTGGATATTGGATTTGTTTAAAGTACCGCCTGGCGCAGATTCACTACCTTCTAGAGTTTCCACAGCCGCTCCTAGTACATTCCCATGAATGTCACAGTCATTATCTTTTGGAAAATCTAAATATGCGTCAGCTACGTTAGGGTCTGCGGGGGCACGTTTAAGGCGCCTAACATTAACTCGTTTTAGTACTGTGCGAGTAGTTTTAGCCACAGGCTCGACTAGCGCTCCGGTACCGTCATCTGTTATTTTTAGTATTCGATACGGACCTCTCCAATGTCTTGCCAATTTCTTGGATTTTCCTTGAACTACCGGAACATGAAGGTACACTCGATCGCCTTCCAAAAAAGGTAATGGCCGGGTTTTCTTATCGTGTTGCTTCTTTTGTGCATATTGCGCTCTGGCGATACAACTTCGAGCTGTTTCCCAAGCTGTAGTCAGCTTGTAGTTTAGATCAAAAACATAATCACCAACATCGCCAACGTTTTCTTTAAGCACTAGGTCCAACGGTAGAACTGGATCTCTACCGAAGTTCATATAATAGGGTGTCTCTCCGGTTGACTCATGCACACTGCTTCGGTACGCAAAAGAAACGTACGGAAGAATTTCATCCCAATTGTCTTGATTCGTGTTAACGTACAGACTGACCATTGTTTCCATCGTACGATTAAACCTCTCGACCATACCGTCGCATGCAGGATGATACGCTGTCGTGTTCAATTTCTTAACACCCAATAACTTACAGACGTTCATCATGAGCTCAGACACCAAATTAGGACCTAGATCTGTTAGAAAACGCACTGGAACCCCGAAACGGCATACAATTTGTTCTACAAAAATTTTGGCGATGGTAATCGACTTTGTGTCAGGTGTAGGGATGCATTCTACCCATTTTGTGAAAAAGTCCATGAATACAACCACGTATTTGTTACCGGATTTCGTACATGGTAACGGTCCGACTATGTCGCAGGCCACCTGGTACCATGGTGATACGACTTCTATTGGATGTAGAGGGGGTTTTGTCCATCTTTGCGGATTTTTCCGCGTAGCGCACGCTTCACAATTGAAACACCATTTCTTAGTATCCGCATACATTGTTGGCCAATAGTACCGCTCCGAAATCTTCCGAAACGTCTTCCGAATACCAAGATGACCGCCAAAAAGATGATCATGGCTAGCGTTCATTACCTGCTCACGCAACTCAAGTGGTGTGTAGCACTGCAGCTGCCCACGGACAGTGCTCTTACGATATAGAAGTCCGTTTTTAACGCACATTGTAGTATCTTTTACTTCTTCTCCAGCCTCCAGCTGTCGTATCATGTCCGATATCATGTTGTCTCCCCTTTGTGCCCTCGACCACATTTCTATCTGTTCGTTGACTGAATCACCATTTGCCACCAAATCCGTAATGGCCGATACCATACTGTCATTCTGTTTCGCTTGTCTCAAGATATCGGTACACGTTTGACATACTTCTCCATTAGCGACTGGAGTCCCTTCGGTTTCTGACCGTCGTGACAACGCGTCTGCATTTTTGTTTTCCTTTCCCGATTTATGAACTATTGTCACATCGTATGCCTGTAACATCAAGCTCCAACGACACAAACGACCATGTGGATCCTTTACTGTTAGCAGCCATTTTAATGGCTGGTGGTCTGTGACAACCGAGAATGGACGCCCATATAAATACGGTTGGTAGTGCCGGATTGCCCAAACAACAGCCAACGTTTCCCGTTCAATCACCGGATAACGCCTTTCCGCCTTCGTTAGCATACGGCTTGCGTAAGACACCGGATGGTCTTTCTTATTCTCATCCAGCTGGCTTAGCACGGCCCCAATTGCGATATCACTGGCATCGGTTTGCAACACGAAAGGTTTCGAAAAATCGGGAAACGCCAACACCGGTTTACTTGACAGTCGTCTTTTTAATTCATCGAATGCCTTCTGGCACTCCTCAGTCCATTTAAACTTTGTTGACTTAGCATATAATGAGTGAAGAGGTGCAGCTATTTTTGAAAAACACCATATAAATTGTCTATAGTACGACGCCAAACCCATAAATCGCTGAACTTCTTTTCCGTTTTTGGGCACAGGCCAATTAATAATTTTATCTACCTTTGTGCATTCTGGAAAATATCCATCGCTCGACAATATGTGCCCCAGAAATGGAACATGCGTTTGTCCAAATTGACACTTCTTAAGCGTAAGTTTAAGATCAGCAATTCTCAACCTGTCGAATACCATACGTAACCGTTGCAGCAATTCTTCTGGTGTTGACCCTATCACGAGGATGTCGTCCAGGTAAACAAGACAAATCTTCCAATCAAGGCCTGCAAGTATACTTTCCATTAGTCGCTGAAAAGTAGCAGGAGCATTGGACAATCCGAACGGTAACTTACGGAACTCATACAGACCTTCGTAAGTTATAAACGCTGTCTTGTGTTGGCTATCCGGATCCATTGGGATCTGGTGGTAACCGCTTTTCATGTCCAGTGTACAAAATAATTTTGCCTTGTTTAACGAACCCATCACGTCGTCTATTCGTTTCATCGGGTAGCTATCCCGTCGCGTTACCGCATTGAGTTTTCTGTAGTCAACGCAAAACCTCCATGACCCATCTTTTTTCTTCGCGAGTACAATCGGAGACGCCCACTCGCTTGTGGAAGGTTCGATAATCCTGTTTCCGAGCATTTCTTTTATCTTCAGAGACACGTATTCTCGCGTAGCGAACGGTGTACGGTACGGTTTTTGTCTGACAGGTGCGGCGTCACCGGTATCAATTGTGTGATAAACGCCTTTGGCCGTTCCCAAGTCAGCGTCACTTGTTGCAAATATGTCTTTATATTCTAACAGGAGTGTCTTTAGTTCTTCCAGGTTTGCTCCACTTAGTGCCGATTCAGATAGGTCAAGATGTTGTAAAAAGTTAGCATCTAAGGTAGTTGCCTTTGACATAGCGAGTGTAACCGCATTAAGTACTTTGTCTGATGCCCATACCTGCGTATCAACATCACAGATTTGATCTGGTTCTAGATTAGTTTCTATACCGACTTTCGTTTCTTTGTAGACGGTCACTGGAGAACTCCCTGGATTTAGAAGTCGTACCGGTACCACCATGTCATTATTAGGTTTCACTATCGTAGGGGCTAACGCAATGTTCACATTAGCAGCGTTATCTTTCCATGGTTCAATCAGACGGGGTTCTTTGCTTCCTGTATTTGATTTGCCGCATAACACAATTTCTGTCATGGGCGGTATACAGACCGTATCCAACAGTGTCACGTATGATGCTGATGGAATTTGTACCTTCTGCTTATGTATGGCAATGTTGTCGTTGCCGACTTTCATCAAATTTGTAGAATAATCTAGTTGAAAGGGACCCAACTGTGACAAAAAATCACGTCCCAAAATCGCGTTGTACGGTAGCTTTGAAGACACCGCAAGCGGTCCTTCATATTTACGAGTTCCAAGCTGCACTGTGGCGACAACATAACCATTGATGGTCATCATATGTCCGGAGGCTGAACGCACAGTTCCGTGCTTGATGAAAAACGGTTTCAGCATCTCTGCCGCTAGTCCTACAGCTTGAGCTACATCAGCGTTGACCAGCGAAATTTGAGCTCCTGTGTCCAAAAGAACCTCGACCAAATTACCATTAAGCATTATGTTGATAGTACCTGGTTCACCTTGAGATGTCGTTAGGGAATTAAGTCTGTAAGGTTGAAAACTACGGGCCTGTACTGATTCGTTGGGTATTGACTGAGTTTCGTGAATGACACTCGAATTGGTGCCTTCTGTTACGAGAACCATCGGTGGTGTTACTCCCGCCATAGGCTCGATACCGGTATCAGACGTGACAATATTTCCAACTTCAATATTCTGACGCTTAGCGGACGATAAAAATTTCCACCGTAATGAATCCATTTGACTTATATCTGCAAAACTGTTCCTTATCCAACGTCCAACTAGCTTCCAAAAACAAGTAATCGTTACCCACAAGCAACACAGAAATATCCAGAGTTGTTGAAAATCGACACGAAATCCAAATAGAAAACTGAACAGTCCGGTTTGTACTATAGCCGTGGCTGTCTTTGTGGCTACTTCTTTCGTTGCTGGTTCTTCCGAAGGTACACCGAGCATATTTAATATCTTTCTTTGTTGATCGTACGCCCGGAATACGTCGTTCATTGTAATTCGGCCTCTTAGCTCGTTCAGACGGTACATAACGATTGGATGGAAAATAATATCAGGCAGTCGTGTCGCATTAATTACAGATAGCCCGTTGTACACATCAAGCACCTTATAGTTATTTATAGGGTATAGTAGACCCGTAGTTTTGTAAAAATATGATCCATTACGCAGCGTCAGCGGAACTTCGTTTTCAAGAGCACAATCTGTTTCTGTCGTGAATTGAGTGACGATATTTGTTTGCGAATTGAAGTAACCAGTCTTAGTTTCGTTTCCTATCCATAAGGATATCGGCAGTCCGGTTGTACATGTCGTATTCATTGGTAAAAAATGAAAATCCCCGTCACTGATTTCGAAACATGGCCAAACCTCGATAAAATCGCCAGCTGCTGATGCTATCAAATTTGAATGTTTTAGCCACGCACGCATTGCCAGCGTGGGATTCGCAGTCGTAAATTCCCGTATCATTTGTCCCATTTGCCGCATCAAATTACATGTTGAAGCTATGGCATGGTCATAGGCGAATGAAATTGATCGAGAAGCGTAAATTTCAAGCGCTTGCAGGCTAGATGCCAAAAGCTCTGGTGTTACAACTCCCAAAGACGCATCGGTCGTTTCGCGTCGGGACCTACGACGACGGCTACCTGGCAGTTGCATCAGCGTCTTTAGCAAACGGTTTGCTTTGAAATCCGAGCTTTCATGTTTTCGCGAAATCACCCGAAATGGAATTCCCTGATCGGATAACTGAATTTGCAATCCATCACAGTCAGCTCGTATTTTACTTCCCTTATACGTCAGCGCTAAAGTGCCATCCGAAGAGACCCACTGTGTGCCTCGCATCGAGCCAGATATTCTGCGCCACTTTATAAACTCACATTTTTCTGTCATGTTAGGAGTCCACAACAGAACTCGACCGCGGGACAGCGTACACGACCCTCCGTCATAGGCGCAGTGGGCTACATCACCAGCTGTGGATTCCATAGTAGTGGAATCATGTCTCTTATAAACCTTAGACGCAGACAGAACACAATTTGTCGCTTCAAAAGCTTTCCAATGGCAACAATGGATTCCACCTCCTGGATAAAACCAATCTAATTTATTTGTGGTAGTCCACAAATTTCCTTGCTGTGTCAGGGCACCTGCCGAACATTCCTTCAAGTCGCGCATCCGCTGACATTCATTTAGGGAGACTTGGCCGTCAGAAGTACTTGATCGCTTTAAATTTTCGTCGTTGAAAAAGTACGTGAACGTTTCAACTTTTCCTGTTGACTTCGAGCATAGCCACGCATCGCTAACGTATTGGATTATATTTCGGCGATATAGTTGTAGGATTACATCAACTGGCATCTCCGAGCTATTAGAGGTATGACCGTCGCAAGTAGGAATATCGGGTATACGCCACGTTTGCTTATGCTGTTGCTTCTGACAGAGAAGAGGGTTGGTACGGATTACTGTACTTGACGACCCTACCGACAGTACATATAGTATCGTGAAAAGCAGAAGCAGTGCTGAGGGTACTGATCGTCTTCGAAATATTGCTAAATTCGGATATGTAGTACCGTTTCTTTCAGTACTGGTTCTTCGGTCATCTCTCACCGAGGCAGATCGTCGTCGCCTGTGTAAAAGTTTAGTCTTCTGTATGCTATCTTCGGTTAATGAGGTTTTACCCACATTTAAAGACGCAGGTTTACATCCGGACGTGGTTGGAACCTCTTTTGGTGCCTCCAATCTGGACGACTCTAACCGTTCCAAAACGGCTAACAAGCGCCCTTTATTTCCCGAATTCCGAGTTACAGCTGGTAGTATAGCTTGTTTCGCTGTGGCTCTTGACCGTATTATGTAGTCTCGGTCAGCTTGTGCCCACTGCCTTTGTCGTTCGAACCGCTCTGCCCTATCACCTTGTATCTCCCTCGTCGAGCGATCTGCAAGCATGAACTGTTCTGCTCTCGTTTGCGCCAACGTCATCGGTCGAGGGAACGAGTCACCTGGGTTTTGTTGTGATTCAGGTTGTTCGGTAAAATCAGGATAAGCGTTGCTTAAAAGTATTCGCTGCCTAAACACGGTAGAAATTGCTGTTGACGTGATAAGGCCATTGACAGGTCGACCATCAGAAAGCCGTTCCATGAGGTCAGTAGCAAATCGGGGAATCCTGTACGAAAAACAATGGGCAAGCTTGAACATGCCATAATCGGACAAGAACGGCGAGAGTGATGATATGTCACGAATTGAAAATTCACCGTCGAACAAATTATCGTTCTCCAACACGCAATACCTGGTTGCTGTTGCACCAAGTGCTCGAACATAAACCTTCAAGCGATCACGAAAATAGCTTAAAGTTTGTTGGGGGACATCACGACGATCGGTAACATTAGACCAGTATACTGCCTCGACCCGCCGGGATGTATACTGAATAACACTTGCAATGCGCCTAACTGCCATTCTGATTGTACGATCAATTTGCTCAGTATCAGGCAACATCGCAGCATCCAATTGCACCATGTTGGCCAGGTCGTTGGAACCACAGTGAATAACAACTGTTACAGCCGAGTTTGATTCATCTTTTCTACTGTCCAACTGCAGCTCCAACATTTCATCTACTTCCCGCATGGTCAATCCCTGTTTAATACAAATGCGACTACCATCAGTATCAGGCATTTTTTGTAGTTGCTCGTCACCGATAAAGAGAAATGTTGTTTTACCACGATCGTCGGAACCACTTTCAACCGTCTTTATACAAACAGGTTGAGCGCAGTCGTTGTAATTGCGTTGCCTTCCTTGCGCATGTTGGGCCTCAGAGATTCCTGAAGTCCTGCCAGTAATTGGCAATGCTGCTTGTGCTGGAGGTCCGCCAGGATCAGTCGAGTTGCTGTCTGCACCAGGACACTGAATTGCATCTGAAGAAATTCCTCCGGTATCATGACTGGGATTCGATATTCCAGTACCGAAATTGGTCACGCGTCTCCACTTGGCATCGACGGGTTTGCATACAACAGTGCCCAGGAATGACGTAATAGCTGGTTCAACCTGCCAATCCTGCTTTACAGCATTAGTTGACACAATATGCTTTACTGAAGTTACGGGTCCCCTGCGGTTGTCAAAAGTTCGGCTACGATTATCAGTAAAACGACTTGGCCGACCACCGCTGTCACGACCCCGTGCGCGACAATCCTGCGTGCGATGACCATATAACCGATGATATTCACAGAAATCTCGCTGTGACAACTGCTGTCGAGGAATATTGGCGCAGTTCAGAGCCGTGTGGCCCGATTTCGAACATATTTGACAAATAGGACGGTTTGTCAAGGTAAACCGCTGCCGTCCATACATAACAGATCCACTATTCCCTGGATAATTGTTTGGTCTACTTTCTTGCCGTTGCCGCACACTTGGTTCAGGTGTACCCGAGGCAGTCGATAGTGCATTAATCATCTGATTGCGTTCCCATCTGTCAAGGCGCTCCACTAATTCTCGGATTGCGTCATCTGTACGGGTATTATCCTGCAACCTGCCATCGGCGCACCACTGAAGCGAGTTTGCGGTTCCCGACCCTGTGCAATTCTTTTCAGCTGTAAATTTGGTTTCTACTCTTTCTGCGCACAAAATCGCTTCAGCCATAGTATTGGGTCCCATGACCTTCACTTCTTCGCGAATTCTAGGCTTCAAACCAGCGATAAACTTATTTCGTAGGTTCGTCTGTTTTTCGGCATCGACCGTCATGTAACTGAGAGCAGAGTGTGCTAGTTCAGTGAGCGCCTGAGCATACTGGCTAACAGTTTCACCTTCACTTTGAACGCGTATATCATAGCGGTCGCTTAGAAATCGCCTTCTGTCTTCAGTCATCAATTCCTGATCTAGGCGAGAGACTAACAGGCTGTAGTTTTGCTTGTCAGCTGCGCTCAGACCGTTGAATAAAAACTTGGCATGTCCGGTCAAATGTACTCCCAGCAACGCCGCTTTGTTATCCTCTGGCCAACCATTAGCTTGAAATTTTATCTCAAATTCATTGCTTCTCCAGCTTTGAAAATCTTCGCTTTTATCACCGCTAAATGGGGTGATCGAGATATTTGGCCCACGCTGGCTCATATCTTCGTAGTCTTCCTTCGGCGCAATGTCTCCTTTATGACCCTCTCGATGTATTTTATAGTGAACCAGTTGCTTAGGTACTGTCGATGTGGGGGACGATGTGGTTTGTGTGTCTTTTATGATAGTCGCGAGATTCGATATTGCCACACCGTTCTGTTCTAGACCTTCTCTCAGTGTTTGAAAATTTGGCGAAAAAATAGCGCGAAGTTCCGTTGTGGAGGGGCAAATTGTGGAGCGTGTAGATTTTTGTTGATTGATTATCGCCTCGCGGATTGCGTCAAGCTGTGTGGCAGTAGACACAATGTACTTCTGCTGTGTCGTGTCGAGTCTTACAACTCCGGACTGTTGGTCCGTCAAAGCCCGGGTAATTTCTCCCAGTTGCTTAGTGACCGCTGTTTGGAATGCGGTCAACTGTAACTCTACACGATCTAACACACGTTGTCTTTCTCGTTGATCGCGTGCTTGGCTAGCGTCGGAAGATAAACGCTGTCGTTCAGACACTGTGAAAGCTTACACAGGGTACCGATAATCTAGTGCGGCGCGGGATTCTGTGGCGGGTGAATCCCTCCGTTGCCACCAATGTAACGTTGCCAAGGGTAGGCTTGTAGCTGAATGCAGGATATGGTGACTGAAGGATGCCCTGCTCGGGCAATACGTTATCGGTCCTGTTCGGACAAGATCCTTCCAGTCTTATTCAGACAAGTGAGGTTTCTAACGACTGCCTTTTCAGGCAAGACTGCCTTGTGCAGGCAAGACTGCCTTGTGCAGGCAAGCTGTGTTGAATAACTAAGGTTGTGATAAACACTGGTCAGTGCTGCTTTATTCAAGCAGGCACGGTCTTCACTCAGGCGCTTAAAACGAAACGGAGAATCGTCAAATTTCTTACTGCAACTGAAGCCACTTTATTCAATAGAACCCGGATTATATACAAATCATGTAGCCCAAACAACAGTAATTAACAAGATTAAAACATGAAAAAAAACATAATGTTGCTAGAATTTCCAAATGTCACACCCAAATGTCACAGAATTACAAGACACAATTACGAATAAAATTCCACACACATAAATTTTAAAATCATTAATTTTACAAGAAACCATGAAATGTCACCAGCAACAGTGCTACAATTTGTCATGAAATGTCACTAACAATAGTGTTACATATAAACCGTGAGTGATGAATCATAGTTACGCCCGCCTCTTTTGATAGCCAACGTATGCAGTAGACAAAACATCATACAACGAGTACAGAAACAATGAACTAACAATTTTATAATTTAATAAAACCCTAAACTGACCGTGAAAAGAACGTTAAAGAATTCAAACCGACACTTGAGAAAAATCTCATTTTTCATACCAAGTATGCAACAGAAGTGTGAAAAATATTTAGCACACAATATTCTTGACACTCGCAATGAGCTTGTCGGTCCAGAAAACTCCATATTCGACACCAAAACCAACAATAAACACACATTCAGGTGCTTTTCCCACTTCTCACCAAAATTTTTTCGAAAACATCGTTTTTTATGCCAAGTATGAACTAGAAGCGTAAAAAATATTTGCCCAACAATATTTTTAACACTTGCAATGAGTTTATCTGCCCAGAAAACCCCATATAAGACACTAAAACCAATAATAACCACAGATTCAGGTGCTTTTCCCACGACTTCTCACCAAAAATTTCGAAAGCGTCATTTTTTATGCCAAGTATGAACCAGAAGTGTAAAAAATATTTGCCCAACAATATTTTTAACACTTGGAATGAGTTTATCTGCCCAGAAAACCCCATATAAGACATTAAAAGCAACAAAAAACACATATTTAGGTGCATTTCCCACGCTTTTCACCAAAAATTTCGAAAACGTCATTTTTTATGCCAAGTATGAACCAGAAGTGTAAAAAATATTTGCCAAACAATATTTTTAACACTTGCAATGAGTTTATATGCCCAGAAAATCCCATATAAGACACTAAAACCAATAATAAACACAGACTCAGGTACTTTTCCCACGATTTCCCACCAAAAATTTCGAAAACGTCATTTTTTATGCCAAGTATGAACCAGAAGTGTAAAAAATATTCGCCCAACAATATTTTTAACACTTGCAATGAGTTTATCTGCCCTGAAAACCCCATATAAGACACTAAAACCAATAATAAACACAGATTCAGGTGCTTTTCCCACGACTTCTCACCAAAAATTTCGAAAACGTCATTTTTTGTGCCAAGTATGAACCAGAAGTGTAAAAAATATTTGCCCAACAATATTTTTAACACTTGCAATGAGTGTACCTGCCCAGAAAACACCATATAAGAAACAAAAACAACAAAAAACAGACATTTAGGTGCATTTCCCACGCTTTTCACCAAATATAAATTTGGCGCCAACTATAAGCTTATAGACTCCAGATTGGGAAGTACTTGAAAAACTTGTTATATATCATTGGAAAGCCCTGGTAAAGCTACATGAGATAGGTCTATTAGTTTGCGGATAACTCGTGTACTTATTGAGAAAAGTCGCAAAAACTGGAGGGGGTGCCCAAAAAGTGGGTCAAAATGACGTCATTTTGCCCCATAACTTTTCTCACGGCAAAAAATCAAAAATCGGGCTCCGTCAGTACATCTAAACCGACCATTGCGGGCGAATGAGCTATCCGCCCAACGGTCATCGAGATAAAGCTCGCTTCCCTTGCTCATTCCACTCGAATTCAATAAATCCAAGGTTAATTCATGCGCTAGTCGCCAGAAGCTGAAACTGTTTTCCACCCTGTCCAAAATGTCAGACTAATTAACAAAATGATTTGATGAATAACAAATTGATTAACAAAGCAAGAGCGATTTCCTTCCGATTGATAATCATGTATATATATGTACAACGTTCAACGAAGACAATAGTGCTACGGAAATTGAAGCTCGTTTCTAATCTCGTACTTATTATTTAAGATTGACTTCAGGAAACAAATCCTTGTCTGGCTGCAATTTGTCCCCCTCTGCATCGTCTAGCATGTTGTCCTGACAGAGAACGCACCAGCGTGGTCCCCACTATGGAAGAGAAAACTGAAACGCAAGGTTCCGGTCCAAATACCCCTTCAGTAAAGCCTCTTCTTTGCAAGGCTGTCTACAACTTCGTTACCCCTAATGCCTGAGTGTCCCTTGGCCCACATTTTCAGAACCTAATCTATTTAATTTCTTTTGCCATTCAAGAACAGCGGCTGACAAGACCATCGGTTTGTCTAGAGTCTTAAGTGCAGCCTGACTTTCACTGAAAATAAAAATATTCCTACCCCTAGTATATTGTTCCACGAGATATTCGCCACATCTACAAATTGCAATAATTTCGGCCTGGAAAATCGTTGTCTTGGCCTAGCGCGAAGTACAATCTATGTGTATTATCAATAACGGCTGTTGCCCCTACTCTAACTCCACTATGTGTGTTCATGAGTGAACCATCAGTATAGTACACAAGATCGTCGTCTGGGTGGGTTCGCTCATGTGTAACACACCATTTCCTATTTTAACTGAAAAAATCTTAAAATTTTGTTCGTTTGCATTACTGTATTATCACATATGCCTCGGGCGAATCTTTGCTATAATATCCACTATGACTATCCTATCACTGGGCAAGCCATAGCCCAGTGGTTCTCAGGTGGCAGTAGCTTTCAACTGCCAGTTGGTCAATAGGTCAATTCCTATAATGGCTTCAAGGCCCTCCGGAGAAGCAGAGAGGAGTGAACCTCTAATCATACGACAGGCCAGACTGTGTATCTTCAAAAAATTTCCCCAAATAAGCTTTCCATTTGCTTCTGTGCCACCACATAGCACAGCCATAAGTTAGAGATGGAAGCACTGCCGCAGTATAGAGGTAGGACATCAACTTTGGCCTATAGCCCCCAATTAAGACCAACTGCACCCTTTATAGCAAAGAGAAGTTTTATTGCTTTCTGAGATGACTGTTCAATATGATATCTCCAGGTCATTTTTGAGTCTAGATGCAACCCTGAATATTTTGCGCTATCGCAAGGCCTCAAAATAGTACCGTTCAAAATTATTATATTCAACCCTTGATCTCTTACGAATGATAACCATGATTCGTTTCGCTCGAACTTATTGAGAGACCTCTCCCACTACTCCAACGTAGCATACGTCTACATGCCACACCCAAAGACGTGGCCGAGCATAGTAGATTAACATCATCCGAGTAAGCAATACTCAAAACTCTAGATTTGTCAAAATAAGCCAAACGATCATCGACAACTAAGCTCCACAACAGGGGTGATAGTACACCTCCTTGCGGGAACCCCATAGGCTCTGATAGTTGCACATGCGACTCCCCCTCTCTTAGCTTTTATGTAATATTAGTTAAGGGTACAAAGGGGGAGGGTCCACCGAACCCTAAAATTCATATGCATATTTACTCCAAGGTCCTGCATGGCGTTTATCTTAGGACGCTTAGGATGGGATTTCTCGTTTTTCGCTCCCCTTACCATGTCATATATTATTTATATAATAATAATATATTTATATCTATATAATTCTTATATGGTTATCAGGGAATAACCGGAACCAGCAACCGGAACCGTCCATTTAAACAGGATCCGGAACCTGGTCTTCGAAATTTATATATAGTAAAACAGATGAATGACGAAATGAAGGCATTGTGGATTTAAAATATATTAAAAATAAACTTTACATTAAACTTAATGCATTGAGATGACATTATTACCTATCTAGCACTTTGAAGAGGCCGAGGAATCTAAAATATTTATTTATCGACAAAGACGACGGTTTGTTACATGTTATTCTGTAGCATACTTGAAATTATTGATTTATATGGTTCTAAAAGAAAATAAAAAGGTATAATATAAGTTTTCGATCGTTGGCCAGAGATATTGTTCAGGCTATCATTACGCAACCAGCGCCCCTCAGTTAGATGATCATGATGATTTTCTGATCAGAATGCTTTACATGAGACATTTAATACATACAGTTCGCTCCAAAGAACACAGTTGATGGCTGCTTTGCAGATATGTTACTTCATTCCAATATAGACTGATTACAAAGTTTATAAGCGCACTTTCTGGTGCTTCACCCTATTTATATTGGCCAAGCTTACAGCTAAGTACTTCAATAGCCTATACTCTATTCTATTATGTATATCATGTTGGACCGGTTCAATTATAACATGTATATACCGCAGATTTTCGAATGGTTAAGCTGCTACATGCATCTACATAGCTTTGTTTTGTTAGCAAACGCCTGCCGGTTGAAGATAAAAATTTTTACTGAAATTATATCCTACTTACGTTTTACAAGGTAATTTGCTGAGTTAGTCTTTTCATTTGTTTGGTTGTGTTGGAATTTGATCATTTTGTATAACAGATGATTGGACCACAGATGAAGCAAACAATGTGGACAATGTTAAACAAGGTTTTTAAACCGGAATTCCGGTATGGTTTTTCCTTTCGCTGGAACCGCAACCGGAACACGATTTTAGTCGGAACTGGAATTCCGGTTACTAGCTGATGCTTATATATTATTTATAATTTATTCATGAAATATATTATTGTGTACATTTAATAAAATATTTTCTATATTTTTCAAGATTTGCATACCTAATTACATTTAGAAAATATGATTGACGATGATAAAAAATAATAATGTTACTATGGATTCGTCTGCACCAGGAGCGGGCGAAGAATCCTGCGATGATACCATGGGACAAGCCGATGTGGTAAAAGTCCCGTCCAGGTTACCCAAGAGAGCTGAACAAGGAAATACAGGGCTAAGCCCGCTAGTTGATAATATAGCCGTGGGAGAAAGTACACAAGTCCCGCTATGCCTATCACGTTTGTGGGAACTGAAGGAGACACGGGTCCAAAGTCCGCTGTAATGTCTTCGACGGGAATGTTGCTGTGGGGCCATTAAATCTCAAATCCAAGTGAACTGAAAAATGTTCGAGAGAAGGCTCGCCGTTTGGTGCCAAAAATCAAAGTTTTCACGTTTCAACGCGCAGCAAAAAAGAATAATCCGGGCCAAAAAAGACACGGTCTTTCAGGTGCGCAAAGGAATAAAGCTAAGATTTTATGGAACGCTGCAGAATTCACATCCGGAAGAGTCCTCATCGCGTGGGAGTATAATGAAGAGGCCAAGATCCCCGATGGGGAAACCGCTGAGGGCAAAAGGAAGTGAACAGCTCCACTCACTTATAAGCAAGCTGTGAAACGAAACCTCCAACTGTTCAATATGGACAGTGAGGACCGAAGAAGACTTTCTCAGAAGAGGACCATGAGTTTATCATGGCCATCCTTAAAAAGGCACAGAAGAATGACCCCGAAAGAGGCAAAATTACGTTTGAGGTGAGTGGTTTGACTGCAGAAGGCCTGATTCTTTTCATTGCAACAGATGGTTTTCAGCCGAGTGGTTGAAATAATCTGTAAGAGCAATCACTGAAGATGGGCCCATGAATCTGGAGGGACTGCGGGAGAGACAGACGGATCTTATCCTCATCTTTACCTTCGTACCTCTAAAGTCCACTGAGACGGTGGATCGCGTTGAGGTTCTGGAGGAACCTCAATACAGTCATGAAGGACTGTATACTGTTACTTAGCTAGCGTCACAGATATTTGAGTACGCGTCCTGGCGGTATCCAGCTGCCTTTTAGGGTACTTCAGTGTACGATAGAAGCTCTTAGGCGTGTAGATTTCCGACCACCGTGTGAGTTTACAAGACTCAATAGCTGGGTTATGAGGGGGCTCGTATCCTGGCCGGTAAATCCAAGTTAACCGCTCAATGAATCATGCAATGAGTGAAAAGTTATAGCTTATCAGAAAGAAGAGTAAGAGTTACTCGAGAAGCTAAGGAGATATGCAGCAACTAATGTTTCTAAGAGAGGAAGGCCATGATCTAGGATATGATGCTTTTTAGACATATAAACCGGCAACATTGCAGAGAACTAGCAGTAGGGCTTAGTTGAAATGAGGCAACAGGTGCGGAATCCATAGACGTGCTCCTAGTACAAAGATTATGTTTGGTAAGAGATGTACCATTTTTCTTAAAGTTGTATTCTAAATTATAGAGATGTTTGAAAGAATCTGCTTAGTTTTAAATGAATAAGGCTGGAGACTACATGTTATAGTGCCTATGCTCTTGCAAAAAAGCACTGACATTGTGGTACCAGTTCTTATTAAGATAGAGCTCTTATTATGAGAAGAGCTAGCTTGGAGGGAAGCGAAGGTAACTTTCATTCCCAAGCCTGGCAAGAAAAGTTTATACAGACTAAGAGATTTAGACCAATATGTCTCACGTGCTTTATGTTAAAAGAACTTGAGAGACTGATAGAAAAATTAGGAAGAATATTCAGGATAGTATACACACAAACGAACATGCATATGAGAAGCACCGGTTTAAGTCAATTAGTTCAAAATATTGAGGTAGGATTCACTAAGGGGAAACAAACTATGGAATGTTTCTATTGGAAGTACTTTCGATATGACAAACATAAAAGCTTTTGAAGAGGCTTTTAAAACATTCGATATATCATCGACATTAAGATGGTATATTAAATTATGTACCTCCGTAGTACGTTGGCCACATCACAATTAGGTTGCGACAATCGCCTGGCTAGAGAAAGTACACAAGGAGGGACTCTACCTCCTCTACTTTGGACAATAGTGCAGTGACGCTCACAAATAAACGCAAAAAATATCGCGAATAGCTATTGAATAGCTGTTAATTGTTCCCGAACTGTTAGCGAAAATTTGCTATCATTTCTGAGCGTAACAGTAGTAAGTGATGTATTGAACAAAATAAACAGTTCTCGGATCTCTCTTAATAGGCTTATTCAGGCAATTAAATTATTACTAGTCGAGTGATAGCGTTGAGGTTTTGGTAAAAAGAATGCAACGAGTAGTTACTAAGGCGGAAAATAGGTGTATAGACAAGAGACTGCACTTGAACCATAATAAGGGTAACATTGTGGTCTTTAGCCGAAAAACTAATGCGAATAGAAGTGTTGATATATTACTTGGAGGACTACAAATGCCAGTGATATCAAGTGTTAAATATTTAGGAGTGCTTTTAGACGGAAAGGTAGTACGTGCGGAAAATTCATATAAAAGACGCTGTGAATAATGGCATTAAAGCTGTGATGATTGCAAGAAATGCTGTAGGTAAAACATGGGGCCTTACTCCTAGAACAGTTCTATAACTAGTAACGCTATCGAGACTGCAGAACGTAGTAAAGCATGGTACACCAACGCCTTTTGCGTGCATAGCTAATCAGCTGTCGATAGCATACGTCGATATGCTATATGTGGATATCACACAGTACCGCACAAGGTAGAACAAAACTAACACCGGTAATAAGTTTGCCATGCCCGAAAACACACTAAGTGCAAGCTATCAGCCTCACAGCACGTCACAATAAAATTACGAATCTTGGGTCTATGAACCATGGGGGCGCCGTACGCCGTACTCATGGAACCATGGATCGCAGAGCAAAATCAACAGCGGTGATGAGTTTCCCAAGCCGGAAAACCTCCAGGTATAATTTTTCAGCCGCCCAGGACGTCATAACTAATGTTCGAATTTTGGGTCGCGGAACTACGAGGGAAAAAGTACCTCAAACCCCATGAACCGAATTCTTAATCGAAAAACAAGAAAGAGGCATCGGCTTTTATCATTTTACTATGAAATAAAACCAACCAGGTAAAAAAACTTCGAAAGTTAAGATAAAATAACCTTGCTTCCATGAAGGGTACTAAAATAAGGAAAAAATCATCATTTTGCCCTCTGACCCAAACCTTGGGGGTTCGATACCCCCGCACCCATGGAATCATAGGCCGCAGAGTAAAACCAAAACCGGTAATGCGTTTCCCATACCCGAAAACACTCAAGTGAAACATTTTCAGCCGTTCAGGACGTCAGAACAAATTTTTCAAATTTGGGTCGAGGAACAAACGAGGGTACCACACCACAAACACCATAACTTCGGAACCAACCGGAGCCTTATTCGAATAACAAAGAAAATGCATCGGCATTTATCATTTTACTATTAAATAAAACCAACCAGAGAAAAAATTTTGATAGTTAAGATAAAAATAGCCTTGCTTCCGTGAAGGGTACTAAATTGGGGTAAAATAACCCACAACTTGACCCCTGACCCCGGAACGAGACCCCAAATAAAAAACACTCGGGGATGTACATCAGTAAATCGACTATGCCGGTTCGAATAAGCCCAAGATGATGAAAATCGGTTTAGGCGTTCCCGAGTTATGGTCGATCACACACACGCACACAGACGGAATTTAAAAGACTTCACCCTGCAATACACAATCTCCACTACGTTACACTATGTTCTGATTATATAAAACTATAGTTCATCCGATAGTCCGACATGGGACTATAGTGTGGTAGGATAAACTAAACATATGCATGAAAGTTAAATAAATTGCATAGAATAGTTTGTCTTATGGCTACTGGAGGTATGGGTTCAAACTCGACTTTTGAAATGGAGGTACTCTGGATCTATTACCGGTGGACTTGGAGGCTTCTCGTGAGGGTATTTTGGATGTATATAGGATAATTGATAATTATAGTTTTTCCTGAATGGTCAGAAACAAGCCTTCTATGGGACATCTGGATCTTACGGGAGAAACTAGGAATTTTAAGCTATTAAAGTTTGCATTGATTAAATTACATGTTATATGAATTAGTGGATGAAAATAGATGGGTTACACCTTACCCAACCAGAGAAGATTGGTTAAGGAATGAGTAGGTATACCAGGCCGAGAGCTCTGTCTACGGTTTCGCTGGTGGTTCGCTCATCAAAGGAATCTCAGATGCCAGAACTATCCCAAGAATACATATGAGCAACTGTAGTCTGAGTATACCTTTTCGGAGACGATGGTCTTTATGCCACGGTCTTTCAGGCTGAAGTTATGTAGTTAAAAAGGCAACGGTGAAGTTACTGCAGGAAAATGTTACAAATAATAGCATTACGATTTTCACAAACATCATGGAATCATTGCTTGCCATCAATTCAGATAAGATTAATTCGTATTTGACAAAGGAACTGAGATAGCTTGCAATAGCTTTCAATTAGAAATAACCTAACGCTAGTGTGGGTGCCAGGTCACTCAGGAGTAGAAGAAAACGAGAAGGCTGCTGAAATGGCTCTTCGTATCAGTTTATAGGAACAGAGCATGCTCTTCCGATAACCTGAAGAGAAACTAGGACGACAGTTAAGGCATTGATGCATAGAAATTTTTTTCGCAGATAGAAAGAAGCTAAGATAGTGCTTTATGATGGAAATTATGCGTGAACTTATTCAAGACATAGGGAAGTTTTTAGTAAACTGGAACAGGAATGGACCAAGAGACTGTGTTCAGTTGATCACTGACCATGCCGGTTGACAAATCACGTTTAAGATCAATAAGACGGATCAAATGCTTTGTGTAGTTTGTAACGAAAATGAAACAGCTAGGCACTTTTTGACAACGTGCCAAATATTTATTGAGGAGAGAAAGGCTAACGTAGGCAAAGATAAACTCACCATAGATGATGTTAGAAGGAAAGATCTATACATTCAGTTACCGTACTGGTAGCTTAGCAAGTGTATAGGTTTCAGAGGTAATCAATTGATCGCGGTTGTACAGTGGGCTTTAAAGCCTAAGTACACTTTTCTAAACCGTCTTAGTATATATCTACCAATCTAAGCCCATATTAACCATATTTACTGACAGTAAAATATGTTAAAACTGTTTTTAAGTTAGGCTGACCACTTACCTGCATGATTCGCGTAGACACTCTGCGTTAAGGCACTTGAACACTTTGTCTTCTACATTTGGATTGATCAACATGAAGTCACAAAATGGACACGATTCCAAGTTATCAAGACCAGCCTGACAGGATAACAACTACTAGGTAAAAAGATGCAGCTTCACTATACGAGGGTTAAACTGAGCGGGTTAGGTTCCATTTATAAGTTATTTTGCGTGGTCACCTGTAACAGGCTGTGTTTAATGTATATACTATCCAGAAACTCTGAACCAACTGATAAACCTACAACCACATTGACCCTTATCGTCTAAATGAAAAACTACTGACAACGCATAAAGTATATCGTGTTGGTCTCTTCTAGATAACCAAACCATCGCACTCAGCCTACCGAAAAACCGATATGGATAATTCTTGACGCCCTGCACGCGATAAACTAGTAAACGTTATAAATTATAAAAATTGAGTGAAGCAATTATCGGCAAAGTATCTTATGTACATTTCAATTAAATATTTAATCTATATATACGAAGTGTTACGCTTTAGACATATCAAATCCACCATAGAGAAAGTTAGCTGACTAAAAAGTAGCTAATTAATTAGTAATATCAACTAAGTAGCTAATTAACTCACTGGCACATATGACAAAATCATAGACCTTTAAAAGTCACATATCCAAGATCAGCGACACCGAAAACCCCCGAGCGCAAAATATCAGCAATTTTAAGAAGCTTTTAAAATTTCCATATAATGAACTAATTAGCTAATTCATTACTCATTTAATTAGCATAAGGCCAAGTTTTAGAGCTTCAGAAATGTCATATTAGTCACGAGCGACATCTAAAACCATCGTGTGCAATTTTTTCATTTCTGAGCGACTGTGAAAATTTTCAAAAAATTAGTTAATATTTCATTAATAATAAATGCTAAATCCATAATTGGCACGGCGAGAAGTAATAAACGCACCAAACTAATAGCTTTTCATTGAAAAAGCAATTTTTGTTTGAAAATGCTAAAATAGGCTAACACGTTTAACTAATTAGTTAATTACTAATTAACTAAAGCAAATTTTAACAAACTTTATGTCTTGCACCTGGCCGATATAATACCTTTCAAATAAAAATCTTTTAAATAGACCCAGTAGTTATTGAGGAGTTCGACGACGGACGGACAGACGGTGCCGTTTTTGCCCCCTCTGACAAAAACAAATTGGGTCACGCAGCTCCAATCTGAGAGAAGCTGAAAACACGTGGGGAAAACCGTACTTCTGCCCCGGTCAACTGGGGTTTTATGATTGCATTCTTCGTGTTTTCATGCACTTACAACATATCGTTGTTGCAGATTTGTCATTGAAACAGAGCGAGGGAAGCGAGCGGAGTTTCCACTGATAGCGCTAGGGTTAAAGATCGTGAAAATTTGTTTATCTATATCTGTTACGTACAACTCATCTTCGGGTTGATCGGTTTTGATAATTTTTTATTCGATACCAAAAGCGATGACGATGTACACTTTAGTTGAACGCGAACAACTCCGATCCTATTTTCTGGGTTAAAATGATAAAAAAAAACAGGTTTCGCTGCCAAATCTGGCCATACGGGTACAGTCTTTCGTAGCCCATATCGCGCAACGCAGGTGTCGCATCGAAAAACCGAGACCACCATCACCTCAACGAGATATATAACTTGCTTACCATGAATTTTTGTGGGAGCACTCCCTGGGCCGCTGTAAGCCCGAATATAGCTCGTCGACCCTTCGTCAGAAATAACGATTTTTAAAATTTCGGCATGCGGTTTCGTGTTTTTACCTTACAAGTTGGTTATTTATTGTTTGCAGGGCATTAAGAATTGTCTATATAATATAGGTTTTCTGAATACTTTGGTTATCTAGAGTCCAGCAGGAATATTTCATACCTTTCAAATGTTTTCAATGGATTTTGGGTCAACGAATCCGATAGCCAGAATATAGTCTGTCTTCAGTATCTTGGTTATGTACTGCGTAAAGGATATGGAGAATGTTCTATGTATAGGTTTGTTGGTACGCTGGATACGATGATTTAGTTATCTAGAGACTAGCACTAATACAGTCGTGGCCAAAAATAAGTGCGAAAGTTGAATAAGTTGAAAACGATCGAAAGCGGAATCGCTCGAAATTTCGTTTAATCACAATCAATCGAAATCGATAGAAATTTCGTATAATCTAAAATAATCGAAATTGTACAATTTTCAAATTTATATAATTGCGCTAAAATCGAAAACGATCGAAATCGATCAAAATTTCGTTTAATCGAAATTTCGATAGATTATTTTGCACTTAATTCTGGCCGTGAGTGTACTTCGAGCGTCTTCAGTTCTTTCGATGCATTTAGGGTCGACGAAGTTTTAGGGTTTTCAATGGGGTCAAGGTTACAGAGGCTTTCGTGTAGTATATACATCAAATACAAAGTCCGTTATAAGGCGATTTTACAAAATGACCACTTGATAAAACCACGCTCGCTCCAATTCACCCTTGCTTGTGAGTTACTGGTTTAACTACTGAAAGTAATGTTATTTAAGATTTTGTCCTAAATAGTCGAAATATAAGCAATAGTATTGAATTTTGTTATATCGGTTTTCGTAAGGATAATCATTTTTGGTGTCACCTCAAAATACCTGGGGTGCTGAGGGTTGAGCTTGGCGAAGGCAAAATTTACCTAGTGGTATGACGTGGGCACAACGACTGAAATCCTTGGGAGCTCGAAAGTCCTGAGAGCCCCTCCTCCCTTTGCGGAAAGGCCAGAGAAATTGAGACAGAGTGCGTTTTGGAAATCGGGTTCGTCGGCAGTAAAACGCTTTAAATACCATGATAAGATATAGTAAAGTCAATTTGGACTCTAGAAGACAAAACCATCGTATGCAGTGTGGTTGATAACCTAATAGACACTTGTTCTAGGAAAAACAAGTAATAACATGCCGAAATTTGAAAAATCAATATTCAAATATTAATAATCGAAAAGTCGACGAATCATATTCGGCAGGGAGTGGTCCCACAAAAAGTTATCTTCAGTAATGTTTTAGATCTCGATGAGCTGACTTTGCAAAGTGGCCTAGTTTCGTATGAATACATGTTACTGTAATTATTTCGAATGAATGAACGTATACTATTTTCGATGTAAACCCTGTGTCACGAGATCTGGGCTGCGAAAGACTGCTAGCCGTTTGGTCGCATTTGGCAAAGAACCCTTGCAAACCTGTTTTTGCCATTTTGACCAGGAAGATATGGTCGGAGCTGTTCGCGTTCAACTAAAGGGCATATCTTCATCAGTTTTGTTATCTAACAAAATAAAATTTACCGAGATCCATTCACCTGAAGATGAGTTGTCTGTGATAGAACAGACAAACCCAAGCATAGGAAGACACGTTGAGTCTACTGAAATTTCAAATGACACGCTAATCACAGAACGAGAGGTACATAACATATATCTGGCCTTAGCTTAATAGTAATACATAACAATCAGCATATCTGCTAAACGTAGAACTACTAGCGAGAAATAAATGCTGTTCATTTGATACTGCTCGAAAAAAATGGAAATTTTGTTTGAAAAAGATGTTCGAATAATCCTCAAAATCTCAGCCCGAGACCAGTTCGACGCTTGCTCGAGATTGTTTTGGGATAGATAAAATTTGTTTGAAACAATAAATCCATTATTTCTGGTGACTACTGTATAATGATAACATTTCACGAATGTTAACAAGAATAAAGTTATCTTACATGCAAATACAACGCATTCCAAAATCTAGTACTTTGCTATAAGCTTGGTCCTCAGTAATAAGAGGAGCGAGATCCACAAAAACGGCCCACCCGGTTCAAACTACATAACTTTACTTATGGTTTATAGTTCAGTTTTTAAGAAGGAGTGAAAAGTGCGACGAGAAGCAATTTCATGATCAAACCTCACCGTTGCGTAGCTCTCTATTTTGAATAAGAGCAGCAGTACAGATGAACGTTAGTATTTAGAAATGTATATGGCGTGCTACCTCAAAAATAACACCAATACTGACGTCTACAGTCGCGGCCAAGAATAAGCGTAATCGAAAACGATCGAAAATTCGTTTCATCAAATACAATCGAAAATTTATAAATTTGAAATTTATTTAATGTCGCTAAAATCGAAGTCGAACGAGATCGCTCAAAATTTTGACTAATCGAAATCGACCAAATTTTGATTGATCATTTTGTACCCAATTCTGGCCGAGATTGTACAGTACTCGCCAAAAATGAGTGCGGTTCGTTCGATGTTAGGTCGAACTTCGTTCGATATCTTCAAAATTTTTTTCCAGATTATGTTCAAAATTTTGGCATGATATTTCGAGGGCTTTTCGAAGTTTGTTGGAAACGCGTTGTAGTGTTCCTCTGGATTCGGGAATAAATTAATTAAGTCCGATTTCCGTTCGATGTTCGTTCGAAACATTACATTCATTTCTTGCGAGTACTGTATATACTATGTACCTCATGGTATAGTACCCACCTGAAATAACAGCTGGTCACTCAATACTCGTTTGAGATCAGCTCGGTACTCATTCACTCAAGAGACGAGTCATTTGTTAAACGCGCTGTATATTTATTCAAAGAAGTCTAATAAGCCAGCCCACATCTTGAATTTTCCATATTTCGAGTTGAGGATATCCTGTTTCAATCCAATAAATTATCTGACTGACACAGCGCCAGGAATAGTGTGAGAAATAAAAATCATACACGTAAAACGCTTTGCAATACTCCACCTAAGCTACGTCTTGAGCATACCTTAGCAAGTGTTGCCCCGACACAGCACTATAATAATTATTAGAACAAGTATCCAGTTCGAAAATATTTGGATCTTGAAATAAAAAGCTGTAACACAAAACGTTTATAATATACAATAGTCATTGAAAGCAACAAAGAAACGAAGCTGGCCAATCTGTGTTTAACGACTGTCAATTAATGATCACTGTGATGTAGGTCATCTTAAGGAAAGATCGCGAAAATGCATGTCATTTTGACAAAGCAATCAAACATCGAAACGGTTCTGTTACTGCAAAATCCCAGAAAAAACAACGGCGCTCCAGCAGTGTTTAACGAACACCGTAAAGATCATTTTCAGCATAATATAAAAACAATGGGATCCCAAGTTCTCCCTGAAATGATAAAAAACTGCAACATTTGAAATTAACACGTTCCCTGACACTTTTCGGTACCCTAATACTCTGATCAAGCCCTGGTTGACTTGACAATGAAGGAAATATTAAAAAATTAGCCATAATAACTGATGCAAAAAATATATTTTTTCCAAAATTACATTCCACAGCAGCTACAAATATTGATGATCTATAATCTAAAAAGTTTAAGTTTTGCTTTAACACATTATTATTTATAGTCGCAGCTTGGTATCTCGGGCAATTATACTTGAAAAACACTGAATTTTGACGATTTTAGATTTCAAAATTCGCAGAACCAAATTTAATTGAAATGCATTCCGCAGTGCGTTCAACCTGGCTAAATCCAACGTTCACATTTTTACAAACTTAATTTGGGCAAACCCGAACACAGGATACTGATAGCAAACAAAATGCTGACCTGCTGAGCGAGAGCACTGTATTTCGCACACGTTTAATCTCATAACACCGGTTAATCTATATTACAGTGCGATGTGCAAATATTAGCTGATAACATTTTTGACTTAATGGTACATTAATGAAGTTTACAAATTTTCCTGAATCCTAAGAGCTACAATCATGAAAAGAAAAATTAACTGCACAAAAACACACGCACCCCAAAGATAATGTGTTTAAACGCTTTCGCGTGCGTCCCCGTTTAATCGCGTTTACGTGTGTCTGCTTTCAGCCCAATTTTCATGCGTATGCGTTTAAAAGTTTCCAAGTGTATATGTACTCTACAAGTATTCACCAGAAATGACTTCGCTTTTCGAACAAACGGTTATGGACCAAAAATGGAAAAAATTTCGCTTATTTTCGAAAAACACTCGGACATATTTTCGAAGCACACCAAAAATTTCGAACAGGTCTCGAACAAAATTGGAACACGTTTAGAAAAAAATCTGGGTTTTCTCGGACGAGCTAAAGGCGAACATCGAAGGAATAGCATTCATTTCTGGGGAATATTCTAAACAGAAAAATGATTTAATTTTACGCTTATCAAAACTAGCGCAACCGTCAAATCGTTCCCCATAGAAAACAATAACACAAATACTTACCTGTTTGAGTTCCGAACGTGTAATTCGGCGAAGTAGAATGTCAATAAGTGATGGTTTAAGTATTGATTCGAGCAAGTCCAGGGTATAATAAGAATCACAGTCATAGAAAATACATCGTATACGAGATTCACCTGCAACAATAACAACAAAAATAAATAAAAAGACACAATTATGTAGCTATTAACAACCTCAGCATTGGTTTTTCGTTCAAACCATAGTTGATGACACCTTATGATACCACAACTTTCAACATTGATGGCAGAATAATACCGAGTATCGCCAACGTGCGTATCAAATTTAATAGACCCAACAGCAAGACCCAAAAATAAGTTTTTCTGCTATAAAATAACGGACATCGAACAAACCTCAAACGAAACTGTACCTACGCGATCACAGCATTTACAAAACAGCGTGAAAAAATAAAAAGTATTTTGATAGCTACCTCTCGGCTATAAAGAAAACTGCGCTCGTACAACAAACTTCGAGATATGTAGGACACATAACAACCGGTAAATTCTAACCAGGACTATGTAATACATTTCATCGAAACATTCCGCAGAAGTTAAAGGCAAACAACTCACATTGCAACCTGATGACACATGAAGGAACTACACTAAGGTTAGAAATAACGGCACAAAAACGTACGTTACAACATTCGTTCGCGTTTATAATTTGTTTATAAACGAACGCAAAATAGTTTGCTATAAACACAACCTTCGTTTACATTTACATTTTTTTAATTAAATTTGCTTTTCGGGTTCGTTTTGTGTACGTGGCTGCAGCTGAAAAGTATGGAAGACAAACTGTTGAAGAGTTACAGTACCGAAATCGCACGTGAAAATACAATTAATCATGATTACGCTGATCACGGTGCACAATATTTAAATCATTGAAATTAATGAGCACAATAGGTTATGTACGTCAGGTTTACATCCCATTGTTCAAATTTTTATTCTTATTGTCTGCCTTTGGTTATAACCATTTCAAGACTCTATAACATGGTTATTAGAACACAGTTACAGATTGATCCAGACTTATGAGATAAGGGTAATTAAGAGGGTGTTTATTCGTTTTCGGGTTATCTAATTCACAATGTTGCAAATCGTACCATATGGTGAAAAATAATTAAGTTACTTTCATACTTCTGAGCTATAATAGGTATTAATATATACTAGATTCTGGTGTAACTTTAGAACCAATAATACACAAACAAGCATAGCTACCCAGAAAAATAGAGAATATCGATATTCGCCCACGGAAATTATATTAGATATAACGATATTTCCATTAAACGCATTTCAATTCCCACTAGAAAAAAGCTAGTCCAAAGACAAATGTCAAAACTATATAAAAACTCGTCAAAAACGAATGATGTTCAACAGATTTATAAATGTGGAAAAGTAAAACGCCTAATGAAAACAAATTATAAAGACCAGTGGAAGCTGCCTGACCCATGACCTTCATAAACTCGCGTTGACCTAAGGATGATGTTTACGATGTTCAAGTACAACTTGCCCGTTATATGCACACTGGTGTTGCCAAACTGTGGTAAGTGGGATGTATGGCACTTTTCAATTCACCCCTGCCAAAAACGGGTGCCCCCTGATTCGTGCCGCTTAGCTAAATTTTGCGATCAATTTTGGTTCATCATGGAATTTTTTGCTTTCGTCCGGTAAAAGCACCCCGGTTGAGATAAAGTAATTAACCAAAATTTTTACTAAAATTTCATTCTAAAGCAAAACATTTCGTCAATTTTGTGTTAAAAATTATTTTCTTAAAATCGCCTATATAACGCAAAATGCTGAATGGGTAAAACAGCACCTACAAAATTATCCATTTGGCTTTGTTTTGTTAAGATGAATAATGGTTCGTGCAGGGTCAAAATGACAAATTTCTTCGGTGAAAATAAAACGCTTAATAACCTCAATAAGAAAAAGATAAACAAAACTATTTCGATGACATCTCAAATTGCGACCAAAGGATAGGGTGAACCTTCGAAATTCGAAAAAGAAAATCATTCAAACATTTCCTGGGTAGCCCAGCTTATGACGAAACTTAAATAGATGACCTAAATCCTTCAAGGATTCAAAAGATATGACGCAATAAACCGGGCCAAAAAAACAGAAAAAACATGCTTTTGGGTAACCCAGTTTATCAAGTACACAACAAAAAGACGACCTAAAGCCATGTTCAAAACGTGTGACCATATAACCTAGCTAGAAAAAAATGAAAAAAAAAGAAAAACATACCCTTGTACAGATCAGCTTAAGAGGTACTCAGCCAAAAAATGAGGGCCCAAAAAACCCAACAGTTCAAAAGTTATGAACAAATAACCAACCAAAGCTTAATACATGTAATTTTGTGACAGAGCAGCAGCAGAAGGAAAAGCAGGAGCATACAATTTCTTTAAGTATATAGATTATATAAGCATCTAAAATATTTCTCCTATTGAACATCTCTCCCACACCCCCGAACTCGGGGTAATGCCTGGGACAGAGAACCCCCATTGCCAGTACATCGTGGAGACCCGAGCTGTCGATAAATACCTGCACCACTACATACGTTACATCATAATGCATTACTGCTTAACCGAATGGCTGTACTCACCTAAAAACGCAATGGCTAAAACTAACATATCTTACTGCGCGCCAATTTTTTTTGCAAATTTAATTACTAATTTACACCATGGTCAAAATGGCAATTGCACAATTTCGCGAGAAACTGAAGGAGAATAGCTAAAATCTGATGCAAGTTAACTGTTACAAGTTACGAAAAAATTCCCTAAAATAATACTCACTACAATATTTAAAACAAGTAGAACACCGAACCCCGTTAGAAATTTGGAGTCTTTTCCTTTAGGTCCCAAATTGAAACGCCCTGGCAGAAATTAGTCAATTTTGAAGATACAGCGACGAGCTGGTTCAGAATACTCATTTTAGCCAGATTAAAAAAATGTCTCCTATTTTTTGAATTCCGAGTGGTCCCCCTTGGTACCCAAAAATTTCGAAAATAATTAATAATTTTACTTTTTATTCGAATCGCAATCACTAGCTGAGTCGAAAGATGGTAAAATCGCCTGACTCGGATAACGGTTGAAGCAGTTATTGGCATTTCTGTGAAATCCTAAGCCTAAGGCTAAGCCTCAGTCTAAGTCAAAGTCGTTGACCCATGACCTAAACCAAAGTCATGGACCATTTTTTGGAATCATTGGGAATCAAAAAAACTAAACCTGGCCAAATGGTATTATCTGTATTATGAAAAAGCTCATGAGCTGAATCGAATAGTGCCGAAATTATTTCCGTATCTTCAAAATTTAACAATTTGGGCTGGGGCGGCTAAAAGAAAAGAACGAAATTGTTACTCACTAAACTACCGAAAATTAGCAGAAAATCGAACCCCTGCTGAAAGCAGATGTTTACAATATTTCCTCTCGTCCTTTCATGGTTATTTCGCCGAGTAAAATATCGAAAACAAACAAAACGGTAAACCCCTTCAGGCAAAAATCTGAAGTTTCAATCAGTCAGTAAAGATAAAACTAGTAGCCTTATCGAAATTGCGGAAAGTAATGAAGTATAGGCACACCTACGCCTTTTGCATGCACAGCCAATCAGCTCTCGATAGCATACGTCGATATGCTATATGTGGATATCACATAGTACCGCACAAGTTAGAACAAAACTAACACCGGCAGTAAGTTTCCCATGCCCCAAAACCCCCAAGTGCAAACTATCAGCCTCCCAGGACGTAACAGTAAAATTAAAAATTTTGGGTCGATGAACCACGGCGGCATCACAACCCGTATCCATAGAACCATGAATCTCAGAGCAAAATCAACACCAGCAATGAGTTTGGCAAACTTTTCAGCCGCCCAGGACGTCAAAACTCCGCGAAGGGTACAAAAATGAGGTAAAAAACCTTTATTTTGCTTTCTGACCTCGAACCTTGAGGTCACCATAAACCCATGCCCATGAAATCATAGGCCACAGAGCAAAACCAATACAGGCAATGAGTTTCCCATGCCCGAAAACCCCAAGTTAGTGAAACTTTTCAGCCGCCCAGGACGTCAGAACAAATTTTTGAATTTTGGGCCGGGGAACCATTGGTGCACCGTCCATAACTCTAGAATCGGAGCCTTAATCGAAAAAACAAAAAAGAGGCATCGGCATTTATCATTTACTATGAAATAAAATCAACCAGGGAAAAAATTCGAAAGTTGAGATAAAAATAAGCTTGCTTCCGTTAAGGTTAGTAAAATGGGGTGAAAAACCCTCATTTTATCCTCTGACCCGAACCATGGGGCGTCATACCCAAGTCCCATGGAACCATGGGTCACAGAGCAAAACCGACACCGGCAATGAGTTTCCCATGCTCGAAAACCCCCAGGTGAAACTTACCAGCCGCCCAAGACGTCAGAACAAATTTTCAAATTTTGGGTCGAGGAACCATTGGGGCGCCATACCCCCGTACATCAAACCCCATAAATCCAGAACCGGAGCCTTAATTGCAAAACCAAAAAAGTGGCACCGGCATTTATCATTTTACTATGAAATAACACCATCCAAGGAAAATAATCGAAAGTTAAGATAAAAATAACCTCGCTTCCGTGAAGGGTACTAAAATGGGGCCAACAAACCCACATTTTGACCCCTTACCCAGACCCGAAATAAAAAACGCTCGGTCGGGGACGTACACGGTAAATAGACTATGTCGATTCGAATGAAACCAAGACCATGAAAATCGGTTCACACTTTCTCGAGTTATGGCCGATCAAACACACACACCGACGGAATTTAAAAACTTTCACATCTGCAACACACAATCTCCACTACGTTCTGATAACAAAAACAAGAGTGTTTGTTGCATCCCTTAGTGGGCGCTATTTTTGGCTAGGTACAGTTGCAAAATCAAGAATATCTGCAAAATGCAAGTAAAATTTTTTATGATAAAAACTACAGTCAGGGACAAAAGGAAATGCACAAAAGACGGACGAAATCGCGTCCATCCGCGTCCAAACAAAATTGCGTCCGTCCGTTTCCAGACGCAATTTTGACCGTTCTCATTTGCGTCCGTTCGGTTCTGCACTTACGTTTATCCGTAACTGTGCTTAAATGGGGGTTCACCAGCTCCAATCCAACAGTTTAAATTAGAGCTAAACGCTGAAATCAATATTAGGCCAAGTGGATCCTTCCGCTTTGTGTGCTTAATGGCAGTGGTTCAAAATGTACTTTGGTTTGTAGGATTAATAAAAAATGCAATAAGTATAATCAAGAGTGCATTAAGGAAGAGTATGACACTTCCCTGCACTCACATGTAAACCCGTGTTTGACGACGCGGGCGTTTTCCGCCAGACTCACCCCCAGTTGTTGGGGAGGCTCGACATGCATAGACCCTTAGTTTCTGGGGGGATAGCTTCTGGGGGGATAGTTTTTTGTGAGAGGGTATGTCGGAACCCCCCCCCAGTATTTTTGGGGGTCTTCTTATAAGTAGCTGCTGGTTCAACCGAACCACCCAGAAAAACTGGGGAATGGGGTCCGAGTTAGTAGTAGGAAAAATGGCGGTTCTGCGCCACTTGATTAATGACCTGTCAGGGGAAATATTGACCCCGGGTCACGTGACCTGTCAAAATTGATTAATTATCCTAAATACATATACATAATATATGGTCCCCTTCGCCTACGCATTATATAATAAATACATACACATATATACGTAATAACCCCTCCGCCCATGCATTATAATATATACATATATACGTAATATATATATAATAATAGACCCCACCTTCCACTCATATATAACATTGATGACTCATCACTTTTGAATGTTCTAGAAGCTTATACTGGCACAATTCCAAGAATTCAGCCAATCATATCCAACTAAATCCTACCAATCAGCGTCTGGTATGAATACATGAAAAGGGTATAAAAGCTAGTGTACTTTAAATTTTTAAATTTGTAATCAGTTTACAATGGCTTTCATTTCTGAAATGGTTGGTTTTATGCTCTCGTTCCTTTCAAGACCACTTCGTGGTTTTTTGGAGAGCTATCAAATTACATCACGTCGTCCGTCCTGTAGTGGACCCTGCTGTATTCCTTAATCACAGCAGGCGTCAGTTGGAAAATGCGATCAAAGAACGGTTGTCGACATGGAATGGTCTCAAGGCATACGTTGGGATGAAGGTTACGTTCGAGAAAGATATGGATCCTGATACGACAATCAGCGCAACCTTCTCAGGCAAACTACAGCGGATTCTCAATTTTTCCACCATCAATCAACACACATCAATGATTTTCGATGATATTTTAAAGAACATTGATACTTTTGTTCAACGTGGATCTGGCTGGATAGTCAAACAAGTGGAACACCTTGATCTACATTTGGCTCGATACGTTGGTTTACGAGGGGCTACTTATAAGCCTCTACCAAAAACAATTCAAGCTAAAAAGGCTGTAATCAACGTCCAAAACAACGACAAGAAATGTTTTCAATGGGCAATATTGTCAGCTCTGTATCCAGATATTACCGGAAATCGACACTACCGTCAATCTTACTACGAGCAATTTCAAGATAAGCTTGACTTTAATGGTATCAACTTCCCAGTACAAGTAAGCGACATCAGCAAGTTTGAGAAGCTCAACAGTATTGGTGTCAGCGTGATATCATACGATGACGGTAAACTCATACCTCTTCGTATATACGAAGGTCCCTATGAACGAGTGGTTAATCTACTTTTATACAAAGGACATTATTGTTGGATCAAGGATTTGGATCGCTTGCTGTCAAATCAACGAGGACATCAACACAAAAAGTATTTTTGTCAACGATGTCTACTTCCCCAATATTCGCAAGCAAAGCTGGATCTTCATACAGAAATGTGTAAAAATAACGAATATACTCGAATAACATTTCCCAAAGACGACATTCTTCAATTCCGAAACACCCATAAAATGCTTCGAGCTCCGTACACCGTCTATGCTGATTTTGAAACGCTTCTTCTCCCAATCGATTCTTGTCAACCCAACCCCTCTACTTCATACACCGAAGCTTATCAAAAACATCAAGTGTGTGGATATGGGATGATTGACATTTTTCAATGCTGTGGAGACGATACAAAGGAAATGGGGAAACCTGTGGTATATCGCGGTAAAGACTGTGTCAAAAACTTTTTACTCAATGTAATTGAATTGGGTAACAAGTACCAAGAGCGTGTCAATAATCAAATACCGCTACAAATGACTAAAGACGATTGGTATCAATACCATTACACTAAAGACTGCTTCATTTGTGGTAAACAACTCCTGTACGATCGTGTCAGAGACCACTGTCATCTTTGTGGTCGATTCCGCGGTGTAGTCCACAATGAATGCAACATTAGCTACAAAATAAACCGGGATGTCAATATATTTTTCCACAACTTGCGAAAGTATGATGGTCATCTAATCATGCAAGAGATTGGTAAATTAACCAATCAACTCAAAATGGAGCTCGATTGTATACCCAAAGGTGCTGAGGATTATCTGTCCTTTAGCATCAAACTTCAACATCAAATTGTTGAACATCAACAAAGAACCACAACATATGACCCTAATGGATACCTCGCTCATCTCTTTGCTATACACGACTCAATGCAACCAAACATTCAACCTCATCTAGAAGTTAACGAAGACGAACTGTCAGATGTGATTTCTCTTGATCAACTAGGTGAGGGTGAAGATAGCGATATGGAGGATAACGAACTTTTGGATAATATTGCGGCTGAAGATACCACGGCAGCGGAAGAGAGTCCAAAACCTAAAAAATATACTTGGTCTCTCAAATTTAAAGACAGTTTTCAATTTTTATCGTCTTCGCTTCAAGCGTTGGTGGATAATTTAAAGAAGGATGGTAAATTTCCGGCAATGACGGAGGAGTTTGGCGACAATACAGAACTATTATTACGAAAGGGGCTGTACCCCTATGATTATATGGACTCTTGGGAACGCTTTGATGATATGCAGCTACCTTCTGTGGATGCGTTCTACAATAAACTAAATGATCAAAATATAACTGAAGATGATTATAAACATGCTGAAAAAGTATGGAATGAACTAAATTTAGAGAACATGGGACAATACCATGATCTCTATGTAAAAACTGATGTTTTATTACTAAGTGATGTATTTGAAAGTTTTAGAACTTTTGCTATTGATAATTATAAGTTGGACCCGGTACATTATATAACACTCCCAAGTTTTGGATGGGATGCTTGTTTAAAGTTGACAGGCGTGCGGTTACAATTGTTGAAAGACTCCAACATGTACATGTTTTTCGAACATGGCATACGAGGAGGCATTTCAATGATTTCACACCGATATGCCAAAGCCAACAACAAGTATCTTGAAAATTATGACCCAACTAAGGAGTCAAACTATATAATGTACTTGGATGCGAATAAATTATATGGATGGACTATGGTTCAGAAGTTACCCGTAGATGGATTCAAGTGGGTAGAAGAGAGTCATCTGTCAAAGATAAATTGGGAAAACGATGAGGATATTGGTTATGTGCTTGAAGTTGATCTGGAATACCCAGATTATTTACACACCTTACACAGTGATTACCCTCTGAGTCTATGAAAATTGAAGACTCAATGTTGTCTCCCTATTGCCTCCAGGTAAAGGAGGATTTCCGAATGAAATATACCCCAATTAGTAAACTTGTCCCTAATTTGAACAACAAGGCTAAATATATCGTACATGCGAGGAATTTGAAACTGTATACCGAATTGAGTCTCAAGGTAACTAAAATCCATAGGGCAATTCAGTTTAACCAGCGGGATTGGATGAAACCCTATATTTTGTTTAATACCGAAAAACGCAAAGGGGCAAAGAGTGATTTTGAAAAGGATTTATTTAAACTGTTAAATAATGCTGTCTTTGGAAAGACTATGGAAAATGTACGAGCTTATAAGGACATTAAACTTATAAATTGCCCGAAAAAGTTTCAAAAGTTGGTATCGAACCCTCGTTACAGTGGCAGTACAATCTTTGATGAAAATTTAGTGGCTGTTTCAATGAAGAAACCAAGTGTTTGTTTATGCAAACCAATTTACGTGGGTTTTACTGTTCTTGAGCTTTCCAAAATGTTAATGTACGATTTCCACTAAAAATATATCAAGAGCAGATATGATTGTCATCTGCTGTTTACCGATACCGACAGTCTCTGCTATGACATATACGCAGAGGATGTCTACGGTGACATGAAGGAAGATATAGAATACTTTGACACCAGTGACTATTCACCCGATCACTTCCTATACTCTACCAAAAACAAAAAGGTTTTGGGGAAAATGAAAGATGAGACTGCTGGGATTCCTATTGAGGAGTTTTGTGGATTGAAACCAAAAATGTACTCGTTAAAATGCGGAGGTGTTGAGAAAAAGAGAGCAAAGGGCGTCAAAAAACAAACACTCAAAAAATCTATACATATGGATGATTACATCCAGACTCTCAGGAATACCACTAGACTAAGACATTTAATGAAAAAGATTTCAAACGATAAACATCAACTGTATACGGTTGAGCAGAATAAGATTAGTTTGAGCGCTTATGACGATAAGCGATATATTTTACTAGATGGGGTAACTTCTATTCCATACGGACATTGTGATATTACTACATTGTTTTCTTATCTAACTTTTCATTGAGCAATACGTATGTTAGTAACATTAA